>JAGDQP010031447.1:0-21930 GCA_022664845.1 Lepisma saccharinum
TTCGTCTGCTTTGCTCTCATCATCACTAACTTTCGCTCTCACCTCTGCACTTTCCCATGACTTTAAACATCACACTTTACTATAATCCTCAACTTAAAATAACATTTCATCCCCGACCTTACTCAACCTCAAATTCGCAATGGCACTTCAACCCCAATCTCAAAATAAAATTTCAACATCGACCTCATTCCACCTCATCCTAACGATGTGACTTCAACTTCGACCTCAAAATAGAATTTCTACCTGAACCTCTTGATGGAACTTCGACCTTTAGCCCCGGTCTGAGCCTTAGATGCCTAAAGGCCATACATACAATTAAAAAATTGAACTTTGACATAACTTCGCAATGAGGCTTGAACCTCAACTTTACTCAATCTCACAATGAAGCTTGAACCTCGACCTTATTCATCCTGTACCTCCTAAGGGAACTCCAAACTCTCTATCTATCCCACTTAACTCCAACCTCACGATGGACTACTGCTATCACTTCGAAAGCGGTTACTTAAAATTCGAATTTTCGATTCTGTTTCCTTACATTTTCTGCATATTTTGGTACTCTTAGTTTCAATTTTATCCCGTGTACAGCTATAGGTAAAAGTATTGTCGCATGTTTATAGCTGATTTTTTTTTCAGATATATTGAAAAATCGTATAAATTTGCTGACTTGCAATGATATGCAGAATTGCGTAACGTATTTGTGTGAAAAATATTTTCCTGATATGCAGCCTAACAAGGGTGATATATAATAGAAACACTTTTGCGTTAAAATAATTCTGACAAGCAAACATGCTGATGGGGCAGAGAAAACTTCTAAACTTTTCCTTCCGTCATGGTTAGAATATCAAAATATGTATACATGTAAATTTTGGCTACTCGAGTTCAATTACTTTGGCAGATGTTGATGATATAATAGTCAGACAAAAAGATAAAAATGAATTTTATGGGCGGTATCAGCATTTTGGCTTACACCCGTCCCGAGTATAATAGATTCTTGTTCCTGGAGAGAGAAGGAAAAGTGTGAAAATATCCTTATGTTTGTAAAATCCGGAAAAAATGGAAAGCAAATGCCTAGTAATGGGTAGTGGGTGGAAGGCACTACCCTTCACGGCCGCCATATTGAATCTCGATTGGTTTTCTTAAATGAGAAGGGGGTCGTGTAAGATACTATTCTGGGCTAGAATTTTACGGGAACCCCGTTTCTGAAGTTAGTTTTGCCGTAATGTATTATTGTGAGATATCATGGTGTATGACGTCAGTATGGTCTTATAATGCAATAGCCTGAAAACACCATTTATTTTGAAATACTGAAGGAATTGAAGCCTAAATGCATGCAAATTATTTCTGATTATATTGTCATATCAATATGCATTTAGTTTGCTTTTCCTTCATTATTTTAAAACAAAATTGTGTTTCCAGGTTATTACATCAGTAACCTATACTAAGGTCACACACCATGATCTCTCTCTCACACAATAATACAGAAATTTACGGCAAAACTGAATTCAGAAACATGTTTTCCGTAAAATTCTAGCCCAGAATGACATATTACACGACCCCCTTCCCATTTAAGAAAACCAATAGATTGAAGATGGCGGCCGTGAAGAACATACCCTCCAACTGGTAGCGCCTTCCTCCACTACCCATTACTATGCATTTGCTTTCCATTTATTTCAACGTTTTACAAATATAAGGGTATGTACACACTTTTTCTTCACTCTCAAGAATCAATAATATTACTATTATATCATCGATATCTCCCATAGTAGTTGTACTCGAGCTGACAAAATTCACATATGCACATATTTTGAAATTCCAACAACGATGGAAGAAAAAAATTGAACTTCTTTCTTCCCCGTCAGTATGTTTGCTTGTGAGTCCAAAAATCGCACCAAGTTGTAAAGTACTCTCGTTTTTTTTCCCGCAAAGGATTTTCTTGTAACCCAAGGTGAATTTTTAATTGTATGTTTTGTTAATAAATTAAATACTTGAATTTAATGAGAAAAGTAATTATTAACGATGTAAATAAGGATCAATGTTATTTCAAATGTATTGCCACATTTGTTTCTCTAAATAGTGTGACTCAACTTCAGTTCCCTAAACGCAAATTATTTTTAAATGAATATCAAATGAAACATGTTTTTCAATAAGTTAGAAAGCATCTAATTTACTACTGACCTTCGCTGGTCTCTGCTAGTAACTGAATGAACTACATGATTGGTGCAGTTATTTTTTTTTTCAAATTTAAGTATTCATACAATGCAATCAGGACACCTGTTAATAAATTGTTTTTGTTTCTAAATAATTTATAAAAACAAGCTAAGTAATGGTTTTATTGCGGACAAAACCAAAGCGCCCCCGTATAAATTAAAATTATGTTATAACGTCTCCAAAAGAAAGAGTTAAAATCATAGGGACAAATGGAGGTTACTAAGCGAATGCCGGGGCCTGCCAGTTTCAGAGTCAAAGTCATAGATTTTTCCATTGGTGACCATGACTATTCCAACGGTGTATCTCTGTCGAGCGTGTGGCTACTGAAATCTCGTAGGGGCACAAATGGAGAATACCAAGCCACTATTAATAGAAAGGACCTACAAATTTTAGGGTCAAAGTTGTAGATTATTCCACGGTTTCAGACCATTGTGAATCCAATGGTGTATGGCTTAAGATCTGACACACTCATAGTTTCCTCATCGTTTCTGATCTTGACGAATCCAACGGTACCGAATATACGTGAAAACTATTTAGCTACATCGCTTTGAGTCGAAATATGTTGGTTTGGTTTAAATATTCCCACAAATACCGAAGACAGGGAAAAGTCCATTTTTTCAATATGGCGGTCGAATGTACCGAAAATTAATGAAAACCGTTGAGGTACATCGCTCTGAGTCTAAATATGTTGGTTTAGTTGAAATTGGGCAATAAACACCGGCGATATAGGGAAAAATCTACTTTTTCTAAATGGTGGCCGAAGGTACTGAAAATAAATATAAATCATTGCGATACATCGCTTTGAATCGAAATATGTTGGTTTGGTTGAAATATTCACATAAACGCCGAAGATATAGGGAAAATTATATTTTTTAAAGATGGCGGTCGGTTGAACCAAAATGAATGAAAACCATTCAAGTACATGGATCGGAGACGAAATATCTTGGTTTGGTTGAAATATTCCCATAAACGCCGAACATATAGGAAAAAGTTTTTTTTTTTTTTTAAGATAGCGGCCGGTAGTACCGAAAATGCATTTAAAATATTCAAGTACATGGATGCAAAATATGTTGGTTTGGTTGAAATTAGGCAATAAACACGGACGATATAGGGATAAGTCTACTTTTCATAGATTGTGGCCAAGGTACCGAAAATAAATGAAAACAATTGAGGTACATCGCTTTGAGTTGAAATATTTTGGTTAAAATATTCCCATAAATTCCGAAGATATAGGAAAAAGTCTTTTTTTTTAAGTTAGCGGCTGGTGGTACCGAAAATGCATTAAAAATATTCAGGTACATGGATCGGAGTAGAAACATATTGGTTTGGTAGAAATTGTGCAATGAAAACTGATGCTATAGGAAAAAGTATATTTTTTTAAGATGGCCGCCGAAGGCATCGAAATTAAATGAAAACAATTGATGTGCTTTGAGTCGAAATATGTTGGTTTGGTTGAAATTTTCCCATAAACGCCGAAGACATAGTAAAAAGTCCGTTTTTTCAAGATGGCGGCCGGTTGTACCGAAAATACATGAAAACCATTTAAATGCATTTAAATATATTTAAATTGGTCTGAGTCGAAATGTGCACGTTTGCTCGAGATATTCCCAAAAATACCGAAGATATAGGGAAAATTTCATTTTTCAAGATGGCGGCCGAAAATAGCTCGAATACATGGAACCGCTGAAGTACAATCGTGCGGGTAGAAAATACATTAAAACCAATTACGCACTTCGTTCTGAGTCGAAATACGTTTGTTTGAGAGAAATGTGCGTTCTGTATGAATCTTAGTCGGCATATTGGATTCAGTATGGCGATTTTTTTTATCATTTAATGTGTTTTTCGTAACCTAATCTTGATATTTTACCTTTACGCCAAATTTCGCGTAATTGCCTCATGTGCTTATCGTAACCAGACTATCCGCCCCCATGGTACAGATCTGCCTCCATAACTTCCAGGGGGCCGCGGCTTCATAGTGGAGGTTTTTCCCATTTATTGTAACCTAGTCTTGGTCATACACCTTCATACCAAATTTCGTTTCTCTAGCTTCAGTGGCGTGGAAAATGGGTTTTAGGCTGCCATTTTGGATCAACGATGGCGACTTTTTAACCTTTTCTTATACTGTCGTGACCTACTTGTGATGGTACACCTTTAAACAAAATTTCATTTTTCTAGCTCGAATAGTTTGTTAGGGGATGAACCAGGTATGTTGCGGAGAGTTTTTATGTATGTTCGTGATACAGGATTATCTTCGTCTCTGAGATCATTATGTCCCTTAGCTGTTAAGTTTTAAGTATTACAATTGTTTTATTTTGTGAATGCCCATTTACAGCCTTCACGTTTTTAACTTATGCTAAATACTTTATACATCTTTAGTTTTTATTAATTGTTATACTGGCCATTTACAGCAGTAAGTGTTTACTGGAGACCTTTTACATCTTTAGCTTTTATATATAAATATTTTAAATTAACAGCTACCGATCGACGTGACAAAGATAAGGGGCTTCCCCCGTATCGGGACGGCCGTAAGCCATAGTGCTATTACTTCCCATACACTTCATTTTATCTTATCTAGCTCGAATGGTGTGGAAAATGGTTTTTGGGCGGCTGTATTGAATCCAAGATAGTGACTTTTTCAAAATGTTGTAATACTTTCCTAAATTACTTGTGATAGTACACCTTTATGCCAAATTTCGTATCTCTAGCTCAAACGGTGTGGTAAATGGATTTTTAGGGTCCGCCATTTTGGATCCATGATGGCGTCTTTGAGGACAATTTGTAATATTTCGTATCCTACCAGTGATGATGCACCTTCGTACCAAATTTTGTTTCTCTAGCTTCAGCAATTTAGGCTATGTCCTCTATACATCAATAGGTTTGGAGGCCAGTTTGGATCCGAGATGGCGACTTTTTCAATATTTTGTAATATTTTCTTAATCTACTAGTTATGATGTACCTTCATACCATATTTGGTGTTTCTAGCTCCAGCGGTTTAAGATATGAACTCTACATAGAGATGGAGAATACTAAACAATTTAAAAGGACCTATCGTTTTTAGTCAAACTTATAAGTTTCCCCATCGTTTGAGACCATGACGAATCCAACGGTGTATGCTTCATCTCTGTATGACCTGTAGTTACTGAGATCTAGGGGGGGGAGCAAAGAAACATACAAATTTGGAATACTAAGCGATTGAAAAAGACTTGCAGTTTTAGAGTTTATTTGATAGGTGAGTTCATGCTTTGAGACTATTACGAATCCAACGGTGTATGGCGCACCTCTGTTAGACTTGTAGTCACTGAGATCTGGGAGAAGCACAAATGGAGAATACTAGCGATTCAAAAGGATCTGCCACTTTTAGAGTCAAACATAATTTTCCCCACAGTTTCAGACCATGACGAATTCAACGGTGTATAGTTCATCTCTGTGACTTGTAGCTACTGATATCAAGGGGGATGCAAACATACCATGTCAAAATACATGGGAAAATTGAGAAAACTAAGTAAATGAAAAGGACCAGTCCAAGTCATAAGCTTCCCCACAGTTTCAGATCATGACGAATCCAATGGTGTATGGCTCAACTCTGTTGGACTTGTAGTTGCTGAGATCCAGGGCGGTGACGGATAGACAGACAGGACAAACCCTATATCTTCCCTTATTCATTGACGTTCATACAGGTGCGCTAATATATGATATATACCGGTAGTTTTATCTTGCCAGGTTCGCTACCGACGTTTTTCAAAACCTTGTTATATTAATAGAAAGTGAAAAACTTCTTAAAATGTTTGTTGGATACCTGATAATATTATCATTTCTTACAAATTTCTTGAGCATAGCATGATGACAATCTAGTCTATTAGTTTAAGATAGTGGTTCCCAAACATTTGACATGTTGAGGAACCTGTCCGTGGGGATGCATTTTCGGACTACTTAAGCAGGGATAATTTAAGGATGTGGTCTGGACCCCCTCCTCGAAATTCTCATATATTTTGTAAAAGTATATTTTTTTACATTTTACGTGAACTTCACACACAGACAGACTTCGTACCCTTCCCCCGAAGGCGCTAGTACCCCCCCCTGAAACCAACTTCTAGGTACGTGCCTGCGTAAGTAAGTGATTTTCAATAGCAGGTTCCCGAAATTACTTTTTCTGTTTCCGGGAAAGTGCTGTTATTTAAATAATACAACATACGTGATTTGAGATAAGAAGTAGCTAAAATCCAATTTATATTATTCCCTATGTTTCTAAGTGCTTTGTCGAATGAACGTTTCTTTCTACATATTAAGGTGCCATTTTGAAAGTTGATGTGTGACGGAGGGAGTGAGGGGGAAAGAGATAAGGAGATAAAGAGAAAGCCAGAGAAAACACTGAAGTACCGAGAGTTATGGTATAGCGGGAGGGAACTAGTTGACGCCGCGGTAAACCGGTCGAACGGTGTGAAGCAATTGCAGTGTGGTCAGTTAGACTTCTATAAATGCAGTGTACGTTGTGTACCGTGCCGCTGGCAACCCGACAGGAATTATCAAAGTTTGAGCGTGGGATGATGGTGCTAGAAGAATCGGAAGCCGTCCGGACATTTAAATTTACTCGCTCCACAGTGTCAAGGGTGCACAGTAAGTACCGCATTGGAGGCATTACGTCCTATCAGCGACAACGCAGTGGCCACCAGCGGGTGCTGAATGACCGCGACCGGCCACGTCTGGCATAGTTTTCCTGGTAAATAGACAAGCAACAGTGCGTGATTTGACAGCAGGAATCAATGCAGGACATCCCAGGAACGTCTCTAAGAGGTCAATGCAGTGCAATTTTGTCTCGATGGGGTATCACCTAAATAACGACACATATGCCGTTACTAATCACTGCCCATCGGCGGCGGCGACTCATCTAGGCTCAGGAACGAGTGGATTAGGCCTTAGAGAGCTGGCAACATGTAGTGTGGTCAGGTGAGTCACGTTCCCAATTGGTACTCGCGGATTGTAGGGTTCGGGTGTGGGACAGACCCCATAAGGCCATGCACCCAAGTTGTCAACAAGGTCCTGTTCAAGCTGCTGGTGGGGTGTATTTAACTGACATGGATTGGGGCCTCTGGTCCGCTTAAACCGGATATTGACCGGTCAGCGCTATGTTTAGCTGCTTGGTGACCATTTCCAGCCCTTTATGGACTTAGTGTACCCTGCCAACAATGAGATTTTCTAGGATGACAGTGCGCCATGACACTGGAACGCAATGGTGCGCGACTGGTTTGAGGAACATTCTGGGAGTTTCCAACGGATGATTTGGCCCCCTACATCGACGGACATGAACCCTATGGAGTACCTGTGGGATATCATCGAACGGACTATTCGTTCCCAGGATCCTCTATTTGCAACATCCACCGAACTGTGGACGGCAATCGAGACTGCATGCCTGCACATCCCTGCTACGTCGAGTTGCTGCACTTCGCCGTGTTCCCACACGTTATTAGCTAGTTATCCCATGATTTTGACACTTCAGTGTATAGTCACTTTATGATTACTATGACTTGCTCATCGCTTAATATGAATAAATGATTTAATATGTTTATTATAACCAGTGATTCCGCCAGACCACCCTGGGGGTTTCACACCCCAAATTCTCGACAACACCCCTCGAACTTCAAAATTTTTGCAGTGAAAAATCGATAAAAAGCCGTGCAATACTCCACTTACACCCTCCCAATTTTGACTTTACAGCCCAAGAAACTGGACATCCTGGCGGAAACCCTGATTGTAAGTTAGTTGTGTTTTGAGAAGTTCAAATATGCCAATCATTCTTAAAGTTAGCAATCAATCACCGGTCACTTAATAATTTGAAAAGACCACGTACACCTACCGACAAAAGAAAGCGGTGCGTTTCAGTCCATTTGTGAAATTAATGTTATTTATAAGCTTATATGGAGTTTAGCTCGGCATATTAATGGGTTTTAATCCATCACGCAGGGACATTATCACGTTGCAAAAATTTCTTAATGCGCATTTTTTGATGGAGTTAAATAATTTTCGAGACATTCAAGGAAATTAATGGCTATCGCACAACTATGTGAATGATATGTTAACTAATGTTTCTACGACGATAAGACGGTAGAACCACAGAGAACCATACATAGGAATAGTTTGTATTTATAAATAGCTACTCATTTGTGCTTGGCTTCGAAGAAGTTCGTAACCTCGTCCCTAGATGTCTCTGAGCTCAATAGTTCATTTTCCTAAACTGACAAATTCAAGCTGATGATTGGTTCGAAATATCATATTTAAGCTAAGAGGGAATGCTGAACCAATCAGAGAATTTCAGTTTGCCAGAACCTTCAAGAAAACAACTAGTGGAGAGGTAAGGAACTTCTTCGAAGCCAGAAAGAATGTGTTGGTATTTATGAATAGAGATTACTTCTCTGTGTTAGCATAATTGGCCTACTAGAGCTTTTAAATGTTAATCCTTTTTCTGTTGGAAGAATAGAAATGTTAGCATGTTACAGTGTCGTAGGGACCGTTAGAAAGTATGTCATTCCGGCAAGTTAAAATACCTATGGATTTTTCGAGAGATTGTTTTTCTCTTTACGAAAACAGCTCTGTTAACGTTTCCTCTGCTAAGCACTTTCGTATTCCTTTCTGTTATAAAAATAGTTTCACGTACGACAACCGTCCATCACATCGAGATTTTAAGTACAAACAAATAAAAATAGATCAGAAACAAAAATCCGTTTTCCTGTGGATTTTTATAAATTAAAATTTAATGTCTGTTTTATGAAACCTTCCAAGTGGTCACCAATACTGAAAACGTTCTATGGAGGAGACGGAAATCGAGCTCAAAACATTTTGCATAGAGAGCTCCGACTCAACTACTACACTATCGCGAACTA
The DNA here is from genome assembly GCA_022664845.1 of Lepisma saccharinum. Taxonomy (NCBI): domain Eukaryota; kingdom Metazoa; phylum Arthropoda; class Insecta; order Zygentoma; family Lepismatidae; genus Lepisma; species Lepisma saccharinum. The sequence continues at coordinate 9,084 of JAGDQP010031447.1, forward strand.
CATGCAACTTTAGTGTTCGTATTTATCCACATGCAATACCTATATTGCGTTTTCGCCTTTTTCTTTGAATAAACACTATATTCGTCTAATATTCAACAATATATATGAAAGATACAACGAATATTTTGAAGAACGTGTTTCTTACTCACATATGTAAGAATGACCTGGCAACCAAGTATTGGAGGTAGGATGTGTGTGTGTGTGTGCATTTGTTAGGAGCTTAATTTTTCATACTCCATTTAGTTCCAGCACTAAATGAGATTTATTTTTATGAAATATAATACCGATACATTAAGTCATTTAACCGAAATTGGAGTTCTTTTTGTATCAGATTCACGAAAACGTTAACCCATTGGAATTTTAGTATCCACTCAATTAATAGAAATCGTCTAAGGAACTTTATTTTAGTTCAATGTTTGTACCTCTACCTCACGAACGAGGCATTTTTGACGAATAATAGCCATACGAGTGTTTTCTTTCTTTTTGTCTAACAAATATTCGTCTTCCAAATGGGTACAACCCACGAGTGTGTTTTATTGTGTATTAATATATCGATTAAATAAGAATAGTAAAATAGTTACTTTTAGAAATTATTTCTAGCATTACAGTTGTTAACATCGAATTCCTATTTCTTCTTTTATCAGCCTTCTAGCACGCCATTTCAAATCAAAAGTGAGAGCATATACAAACATGTAGAGAACGAAAATTCTAATGAAGGATGTTACCATATTATGTCAACTGCAGCCTCAGAGAATTTACATTTACTTCAACCGGAAACTGAAAGTGAACGAGAAAATTATTCTTGTAATTACAAAGGCGTTGAGAGTATTATTCCTGGACAAGAGGAAAACACCAAGAGCAAGAAGTATCCAACTCCTTTAGCAGTGTATTTAGTGAATTATAAGGGTTCAGAAGAGGCTAACTCTCCACATTCTGTCGATGATGTTCCTAGAAATATAGAAATTAAACCAGATATAGATGCTTTTGAATTTGTAGCAGGGGCAACTGATGTTCCTTGTAATAGTAGTAAAAATAACAAATGTGAAAGTGATGAAGAAAATACAGTTACTAAATATCCTAATGAGGACGGAACAATTAGTCAACAATGTGCAACTTTATCGAAAGCAGACAACTTAGATTTGAAAAAACACGTCATAATACATACAAAAGTGAAACGTTTCCAGTGTGAAATCTGCGAACATAAAAGTCCCGACAGCAGTTCATTGAAGAGACACTTAGCAACTCATACAGGGGAGAAACCTTTTCAGTGTCAAATATGCGGAAATAAATTTACACGAAGCAGTTCACTAAAAACGCATTTGAGATATCACACAGGAGAAAAGCCTTTTGAGTGTAAAGTTTGCGCCAATAAATTTAGTGTAAGTAGTCACTTAAAAATGCACATCAGAACCCATACAGGGGAGAGGCCCTTTCAATGTGAGAACTGCGGATATAAATGTATTGAAAGAAGTACACTGAGGAGGCACATGAGAATTCATACCGGGGAGAAGCCTTTTATTTGTGGGTATAAATGTAGTGTAAGCAGTTCATTAAAATTACATATGAGAACGCATACAGAAGAGAGGCCTTTTCAATGTGAAATATGCGAATATAGATTTACTTCAAGCAGTGCATTGGTAGCACACGTAAGAACTCATACAGGTGAGAAGCCTTTTCAATGTGAAATATGCATATATAAATGTACTTCAAGAAGGGGATTAAAAGCGCACCTTAGAACACATACAGGAGAAAAGCCTTATCAATGCGAAATATGCGGAAATAAATATACACAAAGTTGTAACTTAAAAATACACATGCGAACCCACACAAGATGAGCATTTCAATGCAGATATAATTGTACTTTTGGACAATTTTATTATAAAATACATACTGAGGAGAATATTTTGTCAACTAAAGTATACGCACTTTCAATATATATATGATAATTGAAACGAGCAGTGTAAATGTAAAATTTTCAAATTACACAGGAAAGAGTAACTTCGACTTTGATTAACGTATATCTAACAAAGAAAGTGAATTTCATCGTAAACTGATAACTTTGGAAAGTCTACACAAGTTCAGCTATGTTCGAAAGTGATCGAGGTTTCGATGCTTTATATGATCACCATTGTCAAGAATAATCTGAACACAAAGAAGTTTTTAATTTCCTTATTTAAGAGAGCGTGGCCAAGTTTCACATCTTGTGAGCAAATCAACATCAGCACTGTCCCTGTTTCTAATGCTTGTTACTAAATATTAAATACCATAGTATTCGCCGCCTTTTAACGCGACTTTAATAGATTTTGTATTTAGTTAAGTTACCCCTCAAATCTGCCCTTTATTTGACATTTGTGAATTACTTCTCTTCGAGCAACATGAGTTGGTTGAAATGTAGCACGACTCAATAAACTTCCTTTAGATCGTTATTTTAGTGTGGTTTACCATTACCGGTATATTTTAGAATCGATTTTTCGAGGCTTATCACGCTTTAGTTTGCTCCAAAGTTTAAGGTTTACTGAACTTACAGTAGATGTTTTCCACCAAGTAATGAATCAATATATTTTGCTTCTGAGCTACTCTTCAGAGTATCTAAAGCTTTAGTTCATGTCATTTATCGTGCTTTTTCTGTACATTTTAATTTCAGCCGAAATAAATAAAGCAGGAACTTGAGTGAAGCTCGGTTTCTTACAATTTATTCTATCCTTCAATATTATTTTATACTTATTACTATTTCTTAAGGCTGTTTTTATCATTTGATAGCGATTAAAGCTTACTCAAGTTTTAAAGCCTTTGTAATGCTTTGCGACAACATACAATGCTTTATGTTCCTTTAGAGTTCAGATGTTTCTGTCAAGTCACAGTTTTGAAGGTTTCTTAAAATAACACATGAAACAACCATGCGCGAGTACGAGTAAAGAACAGCATGACCAACCAACCTTCCTTCATACAAAAGGACAGCCCGTTGCAACAGCGTTCAATGGAAATTTAGAAGATTATGATTTTGAAGTATACTTCTCTTGTAACAATAAGGCATTTTTGGCACAGATAATGGCTGAGTGTTTGAAATGTTTAAGGTAGGATCAGGAGAGAGAAAAGAAATTGATCAAGATTATTTTTGCTCTCAACAACTCTGGGTCAGTCCATGCCAAATCAGGCAGAAAAAGGGTGACATGTAACCCATAGTTTCAGACTTTGATTAAATTTGGTACATTTATTCTTGAAAGTGTTCTTAGTATAAATCCCAAGTTTGAGATTACTAGGCCACCGGTATCCAGACATACAGTGATTCAAAGTTGACATATTTTGTTATCAAATGTTGCCGCGACCGACACTTTACGGATACACCCATTTGAATTTTATTTTTTAAATCATGCTTTATGAATTGTAAAGGACACGATCAGGTGTTTAAAGTTCATCAGAGAATCAAAATCTGATAACAAAATTATCGTAGACTCTATAGTTTTTTAGATATGGGTTTATAATTTGCGAGAAAAGCAATTTGTGAAATGATGTTCAACTTGCAACATAATACCGTGAATATCTCAAAAGCAGCACCAGATACATATATGAGACTTTCACCATTGGAAAGAGAAGAAAATTTCCTATAGAATGATGAAATAAAAACAATGGGTTATATGTGGGAAGTCTATCTCCAAAGCACATTTCTGTTTTTATCTCATTATATATAATGGTGTGGACATTGCAGCATAACACATGAATATCTCAGGAGGAACATCAGATGCGAATATGGGACTTACACCATTAGAAAATATTTCTTGTTTTAACAAAGTAGCATATAATTAATGTTACACTATTTGGCCGGTCTTAGATGGTAAACGGTTAATCGCAGAAACATGAAAATCTATGTGAATGTGGTTAACGACATGTGGAAGGGAAATATTGAATTAACATTCCGAATTAAAACTTTTCAATGTGTGTTTACATTTTATGAACATATACATTTTACAAATTATGTACAGTATGTTTGTGTCTGTACCAAGTGTATTTCAGGCTACAAAATATACTCCAAATGTCGTCCAGAACAGTTTAAAAGGATACTGGGGATGTTGTGGTTCAGTGGTAGAGTTCTATCTCTGATTCGTGGCGTTCTTTTCTAAATCCTCACTTGTGTCACGTGGGAGTTTGTGAGCGACAAACTCCTTGTACGTGTGTTTCATCGGTCTAACTCCCACTTTCTTCATTCGATTAACTCTTCCATCGTCATCCATTTGGTCTGAGCCGAAATTGCCTATACATCCTACATAAAATGTAAGTTCAGATTCAAACATAGAACAGTGTGGAGCAGTACTTCACTAAGGATTTCCATTTGTGTGTTAGATACCATTGTTGTTATGCTCATCTTTCGAACGTAACTTGTTTGAGTATTCACTTGATAAAACTTGTTCTTCGTATACCCCCATAACTAGGAATATCTTAGGTTGAGATCGGGTTTGCCAAGCATTTTGAAACGAGTTACTAGTGACGATTTGCACCTCATGCTTTTCTGAGAAACTGTTTCACTTGACGATCGATGTGATGTGGATCATATTCCTCCATGAAAGCAGTTGTGTCAATATTATCTCTGTCCTGCAAAATGGGGATAACATGTTGGCGACGCAAATAGTGTGTCATTTCCAAAATGCTTGGCCAGCCCGAACTCCTGAACTCAACCTAAGAGATTTCTAGTTATGGGGTATTCGAAGAACAAGTTTTATCAAGTGAACATTCAAACAAGTTACGATCGAAAGATGAGCATAACAAAAGTGGTATATAACACACGAATGGAAATCCTTATTGAAGTACTGTTGCCCACTGCTCTATGCTTGAATTTGAACGTAAATATTATGGAGGATGTATAGGCAACTTCGGCTCAGACCAAATGGATGATGATGGGAGAGTTAATCGAATAAAGAAAAAGGGAGGAAATGCTGATGAAACACACTCACACGGAGTTCATCAACCACAAATTCCCACGTGACACAAGCGGGGATTCAGAAAGGAACGCAACGAGTCAGAGATAGAACTCTACCATTAAACCACAACATTCCCAGTATCCTTTCAAATTGTTCTGAACATAGATGGACGATATTTGGAGTATATTTTGTAGCCTGAAATACGTTTGGTGCAGACACAAACGTACTCTACATAATTTGTACAATGTATGACGTTCATAAAGTGTTAGTAGAGTTTCATAAAGTATAAACACACATTGAAAGGTTTTAATTGAAATCGTTTATTCAATATTCCTCTTCCACGTGTTCTTTATCACATTCACATACATTTTCATGTTTGCCCTATTAACCGTTTACCATCTAAACTCGGCCAGATAGTTGAAATTTTAATTATATGCTACTTATGTTAAAACAAAAATAAAATGTTTTGCAGATAAGAGTTTCCACTGGGATCCCACTGTTTTATTACGTCATTCTATAGCAAGTTACATATCCGCATGTGGTATTCCTCCTTAGACATCCATGGTGTTGCAATGAAAACACCATTTATATAATGAGGTAAAAACAAAAGTGCTTTGGAGATAGATTTTCCACCGAGAACTCACTGTTTTATTACGTCATTCTACAGGAAATTTCCTGCTCTTTCCAATGGTACAAGTCCCATATCCCCATATGGTGTTCCTCCTGAGATAATAATGGTGTTAAATTTCAAGGTCAACACCATTATTTGTGATGATGTAAAAACAAAAAGTGCATTGTAGATGGGTCTCCTTCCAAGAACCCACGGTTTTTATTACATCATTCTATAGGAAATTTTATGCTCTTTCCAATGGTGCAAGTCCCACATCTGCATAGTCATCATATATATATATATAGATAGATAGATAGATAGATAGATAGATAATGATGAAAAAACAAAAACGGGCTATCTACGTGGACATCTCACCGAAACCCTACTATTATGTCATGCTATAGAAAATTTGCAATCGTGCAAGTCCCATATCTGCATCTGATGTCCCTCTTGAGATATCAATGGTATTATTTTAAATTCAACGTAATTATATATAAAGAACGATATAAAAACAAAAAAGTGCTTTGCAGATGGACTTCCCAATATTTTTATTACACCATTCTATAACAAATATTCTGGTCCTTTTAATGCTGTAAGTTCCATATCTGTATCATATTGCTCGTGATATATTCATGTTATTATGTTGCAATGTCCACACCATTATATATAATGAGGTAAAAATAGAAAAGTGGTTTGGATGTAGACTTCCCACCGAGAATCCATTATTTTTATTACATTATAGGAAATTTTCTTCTCTTTCCAATGGTTCAAGTCTCATATCTGTATCTGGTGTTGCTTTTGAGATATTCACGGTATTATGATGCAAGTTGAACACCATTTCAGAAACGGCTTTTTTTTCGCAAGTACACACCCATATCTCAAAAACTATTGGGTCTACGATAACTTTTTATCAGATTTCTATTCTCTTATGAATTTTACATCAGAAACACCTGATCGTGTCCTTTACAATTCATAAAGAATGATTTAAAATAATAAAATTCAAATGGGTGTGTCTCCGTAAAGTGTCGGTCGCAGCAAGATTTGATGACAAAAGATGTCAACTTTGAAGCGCTGTAACTCTGGATATAGGTGGCCTAGAAACCTCTAACTTGGGATTTATACTAACATGGGAACCTTATGAACCAAGTTCCGGGGATTTTCGCCGGACTGGTTCCAAAAGAGACGGGACAGGGTTGGAAGTCAGAATGTGCGATTTCTTTTCGGAGCAGGAATGTGAGAGGCAGGAGAACGGGTTATGGGTGAACTGGTGCTTCGGTCCAGTAAAACTGTACCCGTTTTCTTTTGCCAGTTTCTCGTAAACGAAAGCTGAGAATGAAGTGTAACTTACCATGACTGTAGGTAATGCTGTTCTACACTAAAAGCGACTAGTGTAAAGCACCATCAGTGTTGCCAGCTGTAGACATTCGCAGTGTTGCCAGAATATTAAAAGCCCGAAAATATCGGTGAAGGCCGGGATTATAACGATGAAGTCAACGTCATTTACTGACAAAGTAGGCTATAGTTTATTCTAGTTCTGTATACTACTTCGTCAATACTATTTTGATTTCAGTGGTAATAAGCGAAATCACCAGGAATCCTTAAATAGTCATCAGGAAATTCGATTTAAGTGCAATTTATATGCAGACTGTCAATGAGTAGATGATTCAGACAAAACGTGTTGTTACAATGTGCACATCTCGTGAATGAAAAGCACTGCACTGATTTGATAAACAAACCAGTCAACAGTGTCACAGCAGTACTGTATCGGCGTCCTGAATGGTTCCGGTTCTTCGTCCAGATATCCTGACTTGTACGATGCATACTTGATCATGTTTCGAAACATTGGGGATGAAAACTGATAATGAATGAAGGATTGGAGACGAATGAAGTTGCCCCGATGCCAGATGTTGAACTCTTTGGTCGCGATGATGACAGACTTAACAAATGCTTTATACGGGCGGAAGAAATAGACAACCAGTGGCTGAATGAGTCCTGTGAATTCTGATGGAATCAAATGCCATTCGAATTCACTAATGCTTTCTGGAATTGTTGATTTGATTAACACTTCATCCGTATTGGCTGACCACGAATCAAGAAGTAGAAGCATAGGTTCTTCGTATAAAGTAGACACACTTGGCCAGAATACATTTCCGGTACATGTTGCGTTGATATGGCTTGCGATGTCATGTCGATATCCTCATCACCATGTTTACAATCAGTTGAGTCAACATCCAGGTCTGAAGCGTCCTCATATGTCAGAGATTCATACCGCTCAACGATCGCTCGTTCATCCAATAACATCGGTCGAACATTTCCCGATCTGCAATGGATGGTGCGTTATCAGATGTGCCAAATTTCTGAACCAGCAGGCGAATTACCACTTTCCGATTCATCCTGAAACGACAAATAAAAGAAAACATTAGAATCCCTATAAAAATTACCAACAACAGGTTTATCAGCACTCCACAAGAATTGTAATATTTCATCCCATAAATATTTTTATAGACATAGAAAAGGAAAGATGAAAGCAAGAAAGTAGGAAAGAACTTCGTTTTAGCGTAGGTGTCCACTGCAAAAGGAAAGAGAGAAGAGAGGAGAGCGAGTGTCTATAACAATGGACTCAACAGCATTTGATGACCGATTATCATATATTTTCAACTAATATCTTGATTTCATTTGTAGTTCGCATCATTGCTGTTTGGTGTTATTTTGCTTTCTTTTTCTGCTTATTACACTAGTATTGGGCGAAGTAGTACACAGCACTAGAATAAACTATACTTTGTCAGTAAATGACGTTGATTTCATCGTTATAGTCCCTGCCTTCACTGATATTTTCGGGCTTGGGTAACCGCCTAGAGAGGCCCCGCGCTGCCGACAATTAATTAGTAGTTTTGCCTGTCTGGAGTAATCTAAAATACTGTAGTTGTAGTTCATGAGAAAACATATAAGGTATGTGTACCGATTATGGCCCACCCCCTTAGATCTATGCAGCTTTCCGTTCGTGCAACTACATGTAACCGTAAACTATATCCTAATGACAAGTGAAAGCATTCTTGCGCGACTCAGTTGTTTGCGAGTGGCATGAGCGACAGCAGTTTCAGGTGAAGTGGCCTATTGAGCAAGAAAATATTTTGCTGATATTTTAGCAAGGCAAGTAATGCTACGTTTCAGTATCGATTGTTGAAAACCTAATCAGTATAATGCATGGATAATGTAGCTATGTGAGCATACGTGAACATAAAATTGTGTTTAACGCAATGCATTGCATTGTGTTACTAGCAGGTGCCAGAAAAAGTAAAGATATTAATAATAGTGGGCAATATGGCCCACCATGGCACGCAGACAAAATGAACCGTATTGGGCAAAATGCAGTCATAACTGTTTAAAATGAAAGAATTGGGTATTTCATCATCATCATCATAACGTTTAATAATTAAAACGAAGATAATACCAGGCAATAAGGAAGCTATAAATTTCAATACAAAGAATGAGAAGATTAAAACAAAAAAAAAAGTGTCATCACCTTTAAAACGTCCAGAATTTCAGCAGATTGCTTCTAATAGTCCTTAAGAACCGGCATTGAGTTGTACAAAGTCTTGTCAATCTTGTTTTTGTTATCTTTGTCAGGAAGACAGGGTTGCAGACATGCTTCTTTGTGTGTCGTGTAGCAAATACGTTCACATAGAGTTTGTTGGAATCACCGCTAAAGATTATGGACTATTTCCTTGTCTCTCGTGCGAGACGTGACTTTCTAAACTTCTTCCTTTGTGTTACACTTCTTGTTTATTCATATTTTTTTCTTCTTGAATATTCACTTGTTTTTTCACCAATTTTGTATTGATACAATATTTTTAGTTTTGCAATGTCATATAAATTATGTATTTTTGTAATGTATATCTCTTAGTATGTACATATATGAGTAATACAGAAAGATTACGCTTTTGCCATACGTATTTTCTACAGCGGGCCATATTGGGAACAGCTGGCAATATTTTAGTTTTCGATTTATTACATTTTTATGTCATTTCTAGGAAGAGGATTATTCTTTTTTTTTCATTTGTCCAAATAGTATCCCAACTTAATTGTTCAGTCGATTCGCACGAATGAATAGTTTTTCTTAGTGAAACAATCAACAAAGTTAAGGTGGGCCCCTACCTTAGCTTACAAATAAATTATCAATATTAGCTTTTGTTTATTGTGTTTTGCTTATTTTCAAATTGTAATTTGTTGATCACATCACAGTAGGTTGATCATAGTTGATTAAGTAGACGCCACAGTTTAGAAGCTTTCAGAGTTTTTTGCATTTGTGTGTGGAAGTAAATGCATAATAAAAAAACAGGCTCTGTAAAATCTACCCGCACAATTGTATTGTATTGTATTTTCATCCTTTTATCATATAAATGATGTTGGACATGTCAATTTACAAAAATATTACATGAATAGCAATATACAAAAGAAAAAGAAAACTACTACAAACTACAATTATACATTAACGACTATTTTGTAAAACACATTTTGAAGAAACAGAGCTTTTAACATTTTTGGAACCTTTGAATATTATTTTCTCCTTTAATTTTGATGGGTAGCATATTATATAAATGTTTTCCAGTATAATCGACATCTTTTTCATACAATGTTGTTGTATGATTATTGATATGAAAATCGTTTTTTGTCTCGTATAGTAGTTATGTACATCTCTGTTCATGATATAGTTAATATTATGCTTTTTGATATATATATATATAAGTAGTTCGATCAGGTAAATACAAATTAAATGTAGAATTTGAAAAGATTTAAAATTTTGCTTACATGGTGTGTTTGGTTTTTTACATGCTATTATACGAACAACTCTTTTCTGTAATTTGAAAATGTCTATATTCTTGTGAGAGTTTCCCCAAAAGATTACTCCATATCGTAGCAGTGATGGAATGAAGCATAATAGAGTGTTTTTCTGTTTCTTCATTTATTTTTTGCCTTATAGTTCTTATGGCATAACATAGTTTGCTTCATTTAAGTATCAAACATTTTATATGTTCTTCCCAGCGCATGTGCTTGTCCAGCGTTAGTCCCAAAAATACGCTACTATTCACAAAACTTAAGTTTTGTTATGAAACGAGAGTGTAAGCTGTGGTGTAATGTTTCTATTGTTCTGAAATATTAACGCGTGCGTTTTATCAGCATTTAATATTAAGCCATTTCTTTTAAGCCATAGTGATAGATCTTCTAATACCTTTTTACTACTGCTATAAAGCGAGTCTTCATCTTTACCACATATTAATACAGACGTATCATCTGCAAATAATGCTGTATTGGTTGTGTTTATATTTAAAGGAAGATCATTAATATAAGAAATAACAAGGACCCAGTACATATCCTTGAGGAACTCCATATTTAATTTATTTTTCATCTGATAAGCATGTTTCTATAGTGTTATTATTTATATAGGATATTTCAACTGCTTGTTTTCACCCAGTTAGATACGATTTGAACCAATTTTATGCTATTCCCCTTATTCCATAATTATGCATTTTCTTAAGCAATATATTGTGTTGTACTACGTCAAAAGCCTTCGTTAAGTCAAGAAATAAGCCTAGACAAAGAAATTTGTTATCCAGAAGCTCTAAAATTTTTCAGGTGAATTGGCATATTGCTGTTTCGGTAGATTTTCCTTTTATAAAACCGTGTTGAACATTAGAAATAATGTTATAAGTCTCAAAGAAATTAACAACCCTTTTATGAATTATTTTTTCTAGTATTTTACTGACTACAGGTAACAGTGATATAGGTCTGTAATTTTTCACGTTTTCACGTGATCCTTTCTTGTGAATTGGTTTAAGTTTAGCAATTTTTTACTTCTCTGGAAATTACCACTTTCGAGAGATATTGCCCTGAGAATAATAGACACGATACCCGTTACTGTTGCATCTGCCAAGAGCAGCTTTTCTAAGCTGAAGCTCATGAAGATCTGTCTAAGGCACACCATGACTTAAGAATGGCTGTCAGCTCTCGTTCTTCTATCTGCCGAAAACGACGTTATATCTACTCTAGATTATAGCGATTTGATCAACGACTTCAGAGACAAGAAAAGTCGCAAAATTAACCTTTAAAAACTTTACAATATTTGTCTTACTGTTGTAAAGCTGTACTTGTTTATTTAGTCAGAGATAATTTTCGGATTCCTAATTACGATATTGTATTCATTACATAGAGTTTATTTCATGTAAATCAATACCTCAGGGCCCCGCAAATCGCACGGAGAATACATCGGCCCGCTCTCTAACAAATAATCTCAAAGTAATTCTACATTAATCTTTTTCGCTATGACGCCTACTTGTTTATTATGCAGTTAGGCATGGGACTTGCGAATATATCAATCATACTCGAGTCTGAGAAAAAACACATCTCACTTTCTAAGAGTTTTAAGTTTGGTAATATATCTATCGCGCTGTGCTGTTTGCATATATTTTGTTGTGCTATTGTATCGAAACAATTGCGCGATCAGTTCAAAATAGGCTTGCCAGTATTACGAGGGTAATAACAAAAGATTGGAGTTAGCGAGTCGAAAAGGAGTCTTTTCAGATGAGTAATCGACTCATCTAGCTTTGATTAAACCCAACTTGCTCCCAAGCAAGGCTTCAAGCATACTCTGAATGGAACGGAATGTTCGGTTGAGCATTATCAGCATGCTCAGGAAATGACAAATATTTAACTGCAGAACATTAAGTGAATATCACGATTTCCACTTGCGAACATACGCATAATTGCTTGCCGATGTTTAAAATTTCATTTATTCTTGAATTTAATCATACAACGTCGATCCCGTTCAATCTCGTAACACTCTGCGACTAAGCTGGTAAACCATGCTCTTAGAAACAAAAAATACTCTGACATCGATATACATTTTTACATTGAGAAAAGCACTCGTCACATAATCTGTCCGAACAGTTTAGACCAGATATGTCAAACTACGGCCCTTTGTGTCTTATTTTACTGCCCGTCTCACCTCCATTCAAAACTATAAGATTAACACTATTTGATGAAACGGCGCCTTTTATAACGAAATAAAACATAATAATATTAATCGAAATTCACAATATTTTGTAACGTAATTTGAATTTATTATTTTCCCCCAAAAAAATTGTTTGTTCCGGACCATACGTCGATGCTGAAGATTCTGCTTTGCCACGTACTCGATGTGGAAAGTTAGCGACTCAAAAGGGCTGGTAAATTTGGCGTTAGCCAGAAATGGTAGGTTCCTGTAGGCATTGTATCGAGATCTGCACTGGTCCGCCTGAGCAGGTTCTTAATTGGTACTCAACCTTTC
>JAGDQP010031448.1:0-21930 GCA_022664845.1 Lepisma saccharinum
GAAGACAAGATGGCGCGACCAACCTCGACCGACAACAGCGCCATGACGCAAAAACTAACTCCAAGATGGCAGATCAAAAACATAAATATTTCACTGAATATACAGGAAAAACACCCTTACCAGAAATACAGTATAACAAAATAATCATAATCACTCATACCAATATACTGCACAGTACAATATGTACTGCCAATTTTCAATTTCAGTGAACGTGTATGCAACTAGATTGGAGGAAATATTAGCGGGAAATTTAGGGGGAAATATATTAGTTTTGGAAAACTTTAACGCAAAATTTCACTGTGGCACTGCCCTAGAACGGATGAAAATGGCGAAAAATATGAAGATATAATAAATCAGTATAACCTAACAGTTCACAACATAGCAGATCAATCACCAACATTTCAGGGCAGACCTGGAGCGGAGAGCAATATAGACGTAACAATGTCAAAAGGTAATTTACATCAATGGATCCGAAACTGGAGGGTACAGGATTCAGAAACTACAAGTGATCAGTTTTGAAATCGATTTAAGCACATATAACGAAATAACGCAGAAAGAAGAGGATACATTTAAATATAACGTTAAAAGATTAAATATGGAAAACTTTAAAAGACATTTAATGCTGAGACAAATTAGACATGAAATAAACCTTGACGAATTGGTAACTAACCTAGAAAATACAACAACAAATGCAATTATAAGTTCTATACCACCAAACATAAATGAGGCTAACAAGACACCCTTCTGGACTAGGAAACTAATAAAATTAAAACGAAAACTAAAAGCAAGTAGGAAGAGTTATAAAGCGGCTGGACAGACTAGGCTCGAAAAATATCGGCAAATCAAGCAGCAATATAAAAATTAAGTCTACAACAGCAAAAAGAAGACCTGGAGTAAGTTTGTGGAAGAAAATCTTAGCACGGATGTGTTGGGTATGCCCTACAAAATAGTAATGAACAAAATTAACACTAAAGGAGTATTTAACACGGTAAAAAGAGAAGATGGATCATATACAAAAACCTGGAAGGAAACAATGAAAATATTATTTACAAAATTATTCCCAGATGACAACATAGACGAGGATAATGAAGAAAACCAGATAGTTAGAAATGAAGTAAGGCATATCCAGGATACGAACATAGACTTGAATTCACCAATGATAACAAATGATGAAGTCGCAGCCGCAATAAAATCAATAAAAACAAAAAAGGCACCTGGTCCAGATGGAATTAAAGGAGAAATATATAAAAATTCTATGGAAATTTGGACACCTTACCTGACGAGACTTTATAACGAATGTCTGAGGCAAGGAAAATTCCCCAAACCGTGGAAGATAGCAAATCTGGTGGTGCTACTAAAGGGAGATGATAAACCTCGGTCGAATCCTAAATCGTACAGACCGATTTGCCTACTTAACATTATCAGCAAGATTTTCGAAAAAGATTTAGCATCAAAAATAAACGAAAAAAAGAAAGAACATACAAAACTGTATTCTACAATATGGATTTCGACGAGGGAAGTCGACCGAGGATGCGATCAACGGAATCTGTGATTCTATAAATTATCTCAAACAAGACAACTGTAAGTATGTAACAGGAATTTTCTTTGATATAGCAGGCGAATTTGATAATGTTTGGTATTTGGCCGGGAGTACTAAAGGAGCTTAATAATTTAGGTATAAATTCATCTGTATGGATGGTTCTAAGAAATGACTTTCAGGATAGACAAATAAAAATAGACACGGCTGAAGGCACCATTGCAAAATCACCAACTAAAGGTTGCCTCCAGGGAGCTATGCTGGGCCCAATTATTTGGGACATAATGTTGCAACATATCTGGAAGTGCTAAATAATATGGAACATGTGGAAAGGGTCGTCGGATACGCGGATGACTTGGCGATAGTTATCAAAGGAAATAGCAGAAACGAGATCCAAAATAGGGCAAATGAAATAATAACAATGGCGTCATGGTGCAAAAATAATAAATTAACTATATCAGCAGAGAACACTAAATATGTTCTATTTAAAGAAATATCAACTTCAACATAGGTCCGATAATAAAAGTAAACGGTACAACAATCAAAAGAGTAAAGGAATTTAAATACTTAGGCGTAATTTTAGACGAAAAGCTTAATTTTAGATCTCACGTAAATACAGTAAAAAATAATGCACTAAAAGTTTCTCATAAAATTGTAAACATAGCAACCAACGAATTTAAAGTACCTATGAAAATAATAAGGATGTACCATGACATCATAATTTGATCCATAATAGGATATGCCGCCAGCGTCTGGAGCCACCGGATGGATGATGTGAAATAACAAACAATCATAAACAGAGCACAAAGACATCTATTACTGAGACTGACAGAAGCGTACAGAACCACTCCGGTGGAGGAACTCCAAATCGCGACCGCGACCATGCCCATGCACTTGCAAATTAAAAGAATGGGCGCCGCGTACTGGTTCAAAAAAGGAAGTCAAGACAGTATACAACAGAAAATACATCAACAAGCGGAAAACAGAGGCGAAATACAAGAGATTCTGACCAGTGCGTGGCAAACATTCTGGTATAATATACCTAAAGCAAGAAGAACTCATAGTATCCTTCCAGACGTGGCTGAGAGGATGAAGATGCAAGTGGAAATAGAGGGAGGCCTACTACATCTAATAACCGGTCATGGTCCGTACAGGCAGAGGCTGAGGGATCTTGGACTCGTCGAGGATAACCTGTGTCTTGTCTGTGGTGTGGTTTCAATCCCAGACCATGTGGTGTTACGATGCGGAGAAACAGCCAATTAGTGGAAGAAAAACGAGCACTTCTGGGGGACAGGAGAGTCGTAGAAGCTCTGCGAAATCCAGAGCTAGTGGCAGCCCTCCGGGAGGTAGCGACAATAGTGTCATCTTATCACAGGAAGATTTTTATGGAAGGAGATAGGGGCCTCAGGGCGCGGCGTCAACCAAACCCTCCGGTGCGTGGAGACCGCGACAACCGCGTCGTCCGTGATTGAGACAACCACGAACCAAAACAACACGTCTGACAAAAATAAATAAAAACGATATGTGCACAAAGTAAAATACTTGATAAATGTGACTATTTGTGTGGCTGCTGGAAACCAGTAGCAAATCAGTGCGTTGCTGGAACCGCAGCAACAGACGCTGTATAGTTGTTCTTGAGAAGTGAATGTGTGGTGATGGGAACCAGGTAAAATCTATACCGTGAGTGAGTGCGAATGTGAAGTGAAAACATTAAGGCGTGTGGCTGCGGAAACCGCATCTATTCTCCATTCAAAGAAGACAATCCCATGAGTGAGTGAGTGAAGAGTGAATGAAAGAAGGAAATGAAACAATTTAACAACTAGAGGAAACAACAGAGTCACTAAATAGAGGCAAGAAGAAGCCCTCCTGCGATGACTAGTGAAACAAGCCAAAAAGGGAGAAGAGAAAGACTAGTAATTATTTGCTTTCTTCTTCTTATATCTTTGCAGGAGAGAAAAAACCAGAAGAAAAGAAGAAGAAGCTACTCAAGTTATGTGTTGTGTTGTCCTGTGATGTCTGTGTCGTCTAAATGTGTTGTATGTTCTTTTTCTAAAATAAAGCATATAGGTAGATAGGGACTTCCCCCCAGCAACTAGTTCCAACTAGGAACCAAGACCAGGATTACCCTTGGATGCCTGGTCCAAGACCGTCCCGCAACACCAGCTGTCTCGTCAGGATGGAACACAGGGGATTCTTGGGATGCCGGAATTCCGGCAATCCAGCAATCCCTAGGAACAAGCCTGCCCCAGGTTAAGGAGTATTAAGATGAACGTGTTGCACGCCCCCAAAAGTGCACAACTTAATCTGTGCAAAGCATGCTAAGATGCAGGTATGGAAGGTGGGCCCCCTAAATAAAAAAACTCTACCGCCGAGAATTGACGAATAAGAATGAGCGGGGGTATCTTAATATTCTTGACACCCAGTATAGTCTATTCGTATATTCACGTCTACAATGTATGATTTGTGTGAATGTGTGAATTGATTTATCTTGTTTACGCATAAAACAAATAAACAAAAATCACCCAGAATAGGGTAAAATGAACCTCGAAGGATTCATTTCAAATGATTTTAAGGCCTTTAGCCATATGAGGACCAAGCCGGGATAAGGGTGGGAATGTGTGTTGGAACATACACTGCCAGGGCCTACTTATAGGTACCATCACAGCGTTTGCCTGTTATGGGTGAGGAAATATCTTGGGAAATCTCAGTTAGAAAAGTCTACTGCTGGAATCGATCCCAGGACCTTCCGATTTCTGACCAACGCTCTAGAATTTTTTGTAACATTGTTTACCCTAAACGGCCTTTACTTGTTCCATAATCTATATAGCCTGATATCCTTAGAATTAAGTTACAATCACATACAAACATTCATGCCCGAGGCGTACTACTAACTAGGGATACTTCCGAGATGATAATCTTGTCCAAGCGCAATTGTGCACGGAATCGATGGCCCACTAACCATCAAGGCATCATACAAATGTTTACGTCCCGCACTCAAAATTAGGACGAAAATAGTAACAAGGTTGTAAGTCATCGTGTCTGCGACGTCATAGTAACAGGCTGCGGCTCCATCCACTGTAAATACAACGACCAAACCAGTATTTGCCACGTACTAACTTGGTGCAGGGATAAGGATTAATACATAACAAACCCGGGCTAGAATCCCAGAAGAGGAAATATTTTTCTTATTTTCCTCCCCAATTTTATTTTTATATGTTCACATTTATTATTCATAATTGCTTTGGCATACAAATAAAGGCTATTGAACATTAAGATATATATACGTAAACCAGGTCTGGCCCGCGTGGAGTGCAAGAGAGCACGGAGCTGAGTGGCGTGAGCCACGTGGGGGCACAGCTCCCCGTTGGCACCAGGCAAAACAATGTAGCATTTTTGCGTATGCCCATTGCTAACCAAGACCGAGGCCAGCCCCCGGTTGCATTTTTAGTTGCCATGGGTTAGTGGAGGTTAGGTAAAGTCTGGTTAGCACAAAGAGATAGAAATGTATTTTGAAAGAAAGAAACGAAAGTGTGAAGATACATAACCAAAACTGATCTTACCTTACCTACCCTAACCAATGGTCACTAAATTTAAATAATCTACGACAAATGAAAGAAAGCCATTATTAATAATACATATAAGAGATATAAATACATATTTGAAAGAAAAAAGTACTCGCAACCGCAGAGATTTGAACGCGGGTCCTTTCATTCAGTCACCCCGATGCCTTAACAATCTAACCAAGTTCGGAGTTTGCACATGCAGAATTCGAAGTTGTATTAACACTACACATGTCTTACGTAACATTGTTACGAAATAACACTCGGGCGTGCTGTTCTGTAGTCCTAGAATTTTCACAGGGTATACGCTAAGTTTATGAATCTTTAAACAGAGATAACGTTTTCATTAACTATAGGGAAGGAATAAGTTAATTGCTACAAAAACAACAGAGAATGCCAAATACTTTATCTTCTAGTGAGACATTAGCAACGAAATTATATGCGTAATTTGTTGCATTGATGGAATGAGAAACAAGATGGTTGCGACTTTTGCACAACTACAAAGCAGCATTATCAGTTAAAATCCAGTTACAATTCTTTATGTCGAATTGCCTACTCTGAAGCCAAGGGATACAAGTGACAGCAACGAATACAAAACAAAGTATTATTGTAGTGAAAAGATAAACTGATCCACACCCTGTAGTTATATTCTTTTCCTCTTATTTTTTCCCGATCAAGTGAACGAATGTCTCATTTCGGTATTGACAGAAATTGTCTTGATGTCACACTTGGCTACTTGTGGGGAAAAAACACGATTTAACCGAGTGTACAAATAAAACAAAATACCGTACCTGATTTAAGTAACCCTCACATGCACTTGGTTAGTAATGTTATTACATTTTCTAATGCGTGTATATATATATGGGAAAAGTTATTTTTCGCGAAGAAAAAATATAAAGAAGGTCACAGCAGGGTTTGATCCTGTGTCTATAGCATTAGCTTTTCTACATTCTACCAATACACCAAATTGGCAACTAGAAAAAGGTAGCTGCTTGGCACTCACATATTTTTCACTACACTCAAGTAGCTAAGTGTGAAGTTATGGAAATTTGTGTCAATACTAAAATGAGACATTCGTTCAAGTGGAACAAAATTATTTGACCATAGTAATCTCACCGGAACAGGCAAAGTAGTTAAATGAATAAATGAAACAAAAGTAAATGGTATACGCATTCTAGAAGAAGGTATACGCTTACGTGTAAGGTTAATCAGAGGATAATAAATAAGGCGTAACTCGCTGAGAGTATCGAGCTTAACGGCTGATTAACAACACATTTGTTATGGTCTGTGTAGCTAAGTGGTGAGCGTGTGAGACTCTCATTCTCTGGGTTCGATTCCCAGTCTGGATTTCGAGATATTTTCTTCAAGGAATTAAACGCTGGAAATCATGTTCCCGATTGCTACTGAAAGAGATTTATCCTTTAAAGTGAGAAACACACAAGACCGAGAGAGAGGGCAGGGGAGAAAGAAGCAGACTTTGTATCCTTAAGCGTTAAAGTTTCATTTATTTCCATGTCTTCTGCTATTTTTCTTTCCCCCTTTGCTTTTTTTTCTCGCTCTTTCCTTGTCTTCTACCATTATCTCTCTCTATCTCTCTCTCTTTGTGTGTGTGTGATTGAAAAAACAATAATGGGATTTTGTCCTCTCTCTCTCTCTCTCTCTCTCTCTACAAAATGATGGTGAAGGACTCAATCTTTCTTCTACCGAATTCAGGAATATGCTGGCCCCCCATGTTTTCGAGCATATTTGTACTGTCATGTTAGCTATCTACCTATTAGGCCTAAAGTGCAACAATTCTCCTGGAAGAAACTGCTACTTTTTTCTTATAATTTCAAAATTCATTTACTTTAGTTCGTGACTGCACAAGATTACAAAGACATTAATGCATTTCTTATGTCGCACCATCAGGTTGATTACATCGATGCACAATCAACCAGAAACATTTTATGAACAGGGAATAATTTCGTAATAGTACCTGGTACCTAGTAACAAAAGCTGAATTAGATAGTGTATGTTTCAGTTATTCCTTTTCCTTTTCAGTTGTTTATTTTGCCGACAAAGATATGTGCTAGTACGTTTTCAATGCGATGTGTGTGTATATAACATTCAGCCATTAACAAGAAACTAGCATTTTATCTATATAACGGACACAATACCTACTAAACGCAATGTAAGATAATTGTCTTGATTATTTCTGTGTACATGTTGTTTTCATATTTACGCTGCAAACGAGAATATAATATGCTGTTCATTAAAAAGATATTTATTTCAATATAAAATAGAATATTTTGATACAACGATTAAAAGAAAACATACTACTACAAGCAAATATAACTGGTAAGTATTCTCAAGATACCTTTAAGACACCACTACTTGGTTAATATGTTTATAATGCAAACATTTTGTGTGGAAATATGCTAATGGTAAATCGATTTTCTCAATTCCTCTATCATAAATGTTATTGTTGCTGACCAATGGTAAACCAAATGTATATGGAAACTGGGAATTATATTTTCCACTTGAAATGGACGAAGTTGTTCTCGACCGTCCAGATTCAGTATTGAACGTTGCAACTGAGCTCAGATTTGGTGCTCACTAATAATATTAAATTGTCACTCGTTAAGTGGTCCAGAAGCTACTACATATCCTATTAGAGTATTCATCTTTGAAATCAATGGAGATCCTTTTGTAAAGAGAATCACATTTGGAAGGATAACACTTCCTCTTTCATGAGATGTGAATGGTTAGTTCAATAGAGGAACTTCCTCGTTACCGTGAAAAGTGTTTCCCATCTTTAGCTTGATAGCGGCGAGGTCAACCTAAGAGATTTTGTGTTGTAATCTTCTCTCATAAATATATATATATATATATATATATATATATATATATATATATAAGTTGTTGGATATTATAGCGAAGGGCACATTTGATAGTGACTGGTCGAATATAACAATTAATGAAAGTGGCTAAATTGATTTCTTTAAAGTATTTTGAGTTGCCTATGCCAGATACAGTCTATAAATACTTATGTAAAAAGTGGAAATTCCAGATTTTAAAAAGTGTAAAGTGAACCTCATTTAACGTAATTTGCTGGCCATTATTCAATATACCCTTAACACAAAATATATAATTAGCAGAAGGCTGTCTGTAGAAGATGGAATCGAATTTACGATTTTCCTAAGAAGATTGAATGTACAATTTAGAGAAATATCGAACTGCTATTTCCATTAAGAAAACTAAAAGTGAAGATCCGCAACCTATAGCGAGGATAAGAAAAGAACCAGCAATATGATACAGTGATAAAGGAATAACTGGATCGTCGCTGCAGCGAATAAATGACAAATGAAATTCAGAAATTTATCGCTTATTCAAATAATTATAAACACCCGAATTTGTAATGCCCCTTACAAACGGATTGAAAACATTTACTAGAGGAGATTCTTTGTAAAAGATGTATGCGTAATAGAAAGAGGAAACACTTTCCTTCATCAGATGGTAATGTGGGAAAATATCGTTAAGAAAAGGTTCATAGAAAACGAGGCCAGAAGAAAGCTCTTCACAAATAAATGCTAATTTCGGTTCACTATCGTAACTATTTTCATCTGTGCTTACAATATATTTCATACTTGACTTCTGGATTAAGTAGTCGGATGATTCTCTGAGACTCTCCGCATAAGCTGGCACTTCGGATGTCCACTGTAAATCAGAATCAACAAACTGTTGAATTGTGTCTATTGCTTCCTCGTACTCAGGAAATGTTAAATCAGATACAAGATTGCAAATATAAGCAGTCGTTAATAATATTGATGTTATAAGGAGACAAATGACCAAGCATGCAATAACTGGTGTCCAGAAATCTGAAACGCCAATCCCAAGTGTAGTACCTATCGTATTCAGAAGAGAATAGGAATATTCCTGAAACTGGTTGTTGGACTGTGAACGACGTACACGACTTTCAAGAGTGGATAAAGCATAGAGTTGAAAGGAGCTGAAGAAAATATAAATAATTATTGACACCCATACTCAGAATGAGAAAGGCCTTAATACTGACCATAGGACTTCTATTCGTTTTGGAAGTGGTGTGAGAAATTTAAAGTAAGTTTGACCCAATGGAATAGAGGAATCATATTGCATTAGCATGAATGACGTAATATATTGCGGATAGGCACCTACATGATATTTTCCACTGTTAAGAGCACCATAGTAGGTGTTGCTTGAATCATTGTCGGCATGTACTCCAATGTCTTCAAACGCTTCTATTGTCCATGAAACATTATGCCATTTTGAGAATTCCATTATTATCATCAACGCCACTATAATTGGTTCCAGTTACCGTAAAAAAGGGATAATATATAAGAAAAGGAATTGTTAAGGACAACCCACTAACAACGGTTGAAAATGTATCTTCACCTCTAAAATTCGTTAATATGTTACTGTATGGCTCTGAAGTAATTCTCTGTAACTTTCCAGGTACTAAGTTTTTCGCAAGGGTGTGTTGTAACATAATAAATTCACTTTAATTAGTTTTGTCTTCAAACAGTGGACTCAAGATGTAAACGAAAGGAAAGAACCTTATGAATTCACAATGTATATATTCATCCTGAGGAAGAAAATGCATTATGAACCATAATGATATAGTTCTTAGGTTCTCGTTGGTCTGTGGTTCTGTAAGCTTCATAAATGGCAGAAAATCTTTGTCAAACTTGTGTTGATGGTAAAACTATTGTCGAACAGTTTTGATTCATTGATTGAACGAGATCTTTAATCCATTCGTCTCTGATCTTACCTTTCGACGAAACAAAAATCATAGGAATATAGTTGTCAGCCTTCCGTTCCAGTTCGGAACTGGTGTTAAAATCCATTAGAAGATCTGTGAATACTAGGCACGATTTTTCTTTAAGCTTGTGAATCAGCAGCTCCTGCAAAATTGAGACGCAAGGATCACTGCGTGTTTCCATCATCAGAAGCATGTTTCCTTATATGTTAATAGCATATATGGTGATTAATATTACAGATGTTATTTCTCCATTCTCCATGATCTAAAGAGAAAGTTAAAATAATTTTTAGAATAATCTACTCTCATTTTGAAATAATAATAATTATTTAAATAATTATTATGTTCTGAACTCTAATATAAAATGTATTACCTAATTTCGATTCTCTAGTAGACTTTGTGATAGTGCATCCTGCTTAAACCCTTAAATGATGATTATACAGTAGATCACTTAAAACGTATTTGGTCAGCTTCATTTTTAGATATATTAGGTGCGTTTTACTCTGATTCGGAGTTTGAAAATAGCAAGAACTGCATGAAGTCCTATTTCTTTCGAATACAGCAAGAACTAGTTTGTACACAATGTGGCATTTAGTTTATCATATCGCTTTAAAGTGCAAATTAATTATCGTTTATGTAGTATTCAATATGCCATGATCTTTATTTCGCACAGGCTAGGTACGATGTTAGAAATTCATACAGCAAAACCACGAATACTTATTTCATTAAACTTTGATTTGCATTTGTATATTGAATATATTGTCTCTCGTTAGTTCCTAACAGAGTTGAAAAGTGTCAAGCGCGTCATTCGAGTCTAGTTTTGGACCTGGTAACTAGACCTAAGCATCGTGGACAGTTGGAACCGGTGAAGCGATTCCGACCCGGGTACCTAGAGGACCAAGCAGAGCTTTTAATTATTTCCTTACATTCGAAAAGTGTTTCCTTGCTCCCAGAGCACAAAACATATGACAGAGAAATCCCCAGTTAATTATATTTCACAAACCGGGTTAATCGAATAATTTGTGCTAGGTCGGGCCGACGAAATTTACTCGCTGTCAGTTCTGGTTCCTAATCTAGTCGTTTGTTTGTCAAGAATATATTATCCACTCATAGCAATTAACACAATACGACAAAGCTTATAGTCCAATATTATTAAACGGACAAAATATATGAGTGTGTGTACATCTAAAATCAAGCATAAAACTTGTATTCGCGAGAGAAGAAATCGATCCTTTCACGGAACTACATGATTTAATAAATGTGGGAACAAGAACTTTATAGATTCACAATTTCGTTTTCACTGACCAGAGAGGAGGTGTTGAAGGGTAGTTTGAAAGAAGTCTAAAGTGCCCAGTCGAATAATGAATGTTTCGTAAGTGTGTACAACAAAGGGGTCTTAGAGGAAGAAGCGGGATCCCTATCTATACTTTGATGATTGAAATGTAGAAGAATGATGCGACAACTTCATTAATTACCGCTATTCAACTTGTTATTGATACTGTTTTCATTTGGAACGAATAAAAATGTGCCTTTAAATGTAGATATTTTTTATATTTTTCGTTTAACAATAATGTCGAATAATTTTGAAAATAAAATCTTCCCTTCTCAAAACTCTGAGACGTTAGGTATCCTCAAAATATTTTTGTTTCTTGTAAGCTTCCTCATTCATGTTCAATTCAATCTCATATTTTCTTTAGGTAATATAATAATAAATAACTGAACTATTTTGCTATATTCAGTTTTCGATTATAATGTCTAACTTATTTCTGCATCAATTTTACTGATAGTGGTATTGGAAGTATGAAAATATACAATTTATTTCCCTATATTCTATATGAGGAATTATCGGTCGGCTTCTGTTTATTCGAAACACACACATTCTTCTTCCCTTTTCTGCTCTTAATAATCGCCCTCCTTCTATAGTACATGTTCTGATTCTTGGAGAAGAGTTTATTTGTTCAAGTAAGAAGCTTTTCTGAAGAGAAGAAGATCATGCTAAATGAAAACAGGTAAGTTGTAATTCTAAATTAGATTTACCTTAAAGATGTAGTAAAAACGACGGTCTTAAAAACACTGAAGAATACACACATGATAATGATATTTATAGAGTTTGAGAACGAATGAAGTTAATAATAGCAGTGGGAGCAAGGAGGTGAAGATCTGACAAATATTCTTAGATAGGAAGATTCTAAAGGTATAAATTAGAGACAAAGATAATTATCAGGATATACAGGCGTCTGATTATATCATAAAACCAACTGTTATACGCTGTTTGTTTCATTTAATACATAATTTTGTGAAACGAATATGTCAGTGTTTCTGTCACTAAAATTCACTACGGAATAATGCAACAGTTTTTTAAAATAATTCTGAGGTACAATTTGTGAAACATTTTTCCACTTTTTTATTGTGGTACAGCATATGACATACAGTATATAGATATATTCTAATCTTGATTTCCTGTGCTCTTAACCCAATACCTCCATATTGAACATACTTCGGGTATTTAAGACAGATTTCATGCCATAGACAATACATAATATACATGCATTATTAAACTCTGCTATATTATTGACACTGGTCTCTATTAATTTTACTGTTGTACAGAAGGTCGATCCGTCTTTGTGTCTGATTTGACACCTGCACCCCTGCTCACACAATCTACCGATCCGAATGATTCAAACAGTAACAGGAAGTCAAAGCCAAGTATCACGCCAAGGTAGGTGTGTGTGTTGTGTGGATCATGGCACCCAAAGTGAACCCATTTTAGAGGGCTACGTAGTAGCACTTTTCCAATCTAAGTTTTCCGGGACACAGATTCAGAAACAGTTCAGGGGAAATGGGTGCACATTGGGAACAACAACCATCAAGAACATAATTGACCGACATAAACTCAACGACGTTCCAACACTTCGTTCACCCACGAAGGGGAGTAGAAAGCGACCGTGTACTGCGGTGATGCCACCTGTAGCTAGGAAGTTGCGAAGAAAGGTCTTACAGGAAAACCCTCCTCGACAACGTGTGATGGCAAGACGAGTGCACGTGGCACAATTGACTGTGAACCGCTACCTACGTAACAATTTAAAGCTCCGGATGGTCTTTAAAAGTCGTAGACATGTCCTTACTGCGGCTCATTGGACATAAAGAAAAACCCGCTGCAGGCGCCTCTATGAACGCCACCTATACGGGGACAAGTGGACGTTTGTAGCCACACACGATGAAGCATGGATTTATCTAGACGATTGTGGCAAAGTTCGAGCCGTAACGTACACCCCCAGCGATGCAAGAAACTCGTCCTGACTTCATCCGCCAGTTGAAAGTTTCTCGAAGGGCTTTATGGTTGTCGCGGGATACTGCTATGAAGGCAAGTTAACGATTCGCCGAGTGTCTAACAACTACAAGATCAACTCCACATTTTATCAGCAACATGTTCTCAAACCAATTTATACAGAAGGTCAACCCATTTGTATGGAAATGCAGTAAATCAAGCCCGTGTGCATATAGATAAGGCCTCATCACATACGTTGCGTTCTACCCAGCGATTTCTGCTACAGATGGCGGCAGACACCGACATCAAGGCTATTCCCTTTAAGGACATACCAATGAAGTCACCTGATGCGACTCCCATGGATTTTTGCGGGTTTGGCCTATTGAAAAGAGCACCTGCATCTCGTCGTGTCACAACTGTCCGTGGCCTCTGGAAAGCCTGTCAGGAGGAGTATCTCAATATTCCCCTTCCTGTACTTCAACAGAGCCTACTACAATGGAAGTTACGGTGAAGGGCTATTGCCAGGACACATGGTGCTCACATCAAAGGCAACCGATGGTCGTCCCGTGGTTTTTCATAAGGTAGGTGAGACTTCAAAATCGGACACATATAGACGGATCAACCTTCTGTATATAATTCGAGGGGATTAAACCAAAGGTTATATCAACTTTTCACAATTAAATCAGATTTTATCGCAAAACGGTGATTTGGTTTTCACTTTTAAATTTGTACATCAAAAGTAATGTAACTAAGTTCTTTTGTTTATCTCCTTGGTGCTGGTGAGCGAATAAAATTTTGATATGTGAAAAGTTTCATAACAAGGAAAGAGAAGATGGTAGGAGGTTATAATTTGGTGAAAAACGGAAATCACAAATTAGTTGCCTTAGTTCGGAAGTTTGTTTGATATTGAATCATATTGCTCAACTCGGTGAATCGAAGATTAAAATGTGCTATTGTTTTTATTTTGAACGATTAACTTTTAGTAATGAAGGGAGGGGATACAAAATTAATTTAAATCTTTTGGATTGCTTTTTGTGTGTACAAATCCTGAGTTTTATTACCTTTAATACAACACTCCTTAAAAATTTACATAATTCTTTTCACAATTCTTTTCCGAAAGTTCCCTCTGATTAAAGGAGAGGTGGGTGGTAGGTGGAAGCGAACGTGTCTTCGACTACGGAATGTCACCTGCGTTGCTGGTTACCTGTATAAATCAAAAGTATAGTTTGAACTGCGAGCAGATATTCTGCAATATCGGCTACATGAGGCTGACGTATTTCTTTCCGGCTGAGTGTTTTCTGTGAGTACATCACGGGAATAAATGAAAGAGAGGTAGGGAAGAATGACGGGAATGTATTATTGCATTTGAGCTGTCGAGAAGATAGTATTGAGGAAATTCAGGAATACACTGGTGTGCTTTACTCTACAAAGAATCGTGAGTTTTGCAATAAAAACAAACGAGTTTGGTATCACACCATGGTAAGAGCTACAGTGAAAAACGTACTCGTCAAAATTTATTTTTAAATGCATAATTGGTTCGATGAATTATTTCCTGTGTTGCCTAATCCTTACAAGGAAGGGTCATGGTTCTCAAACACACAAATCCTATTCACACATAATACATCACAAGAAAATTAACGAGATGTGTAGATTACCAAAATTTAAGGTTCCATGGTCCAGGGGGAGGGGAGCTAGGGGCTTCGGCACAAAAACGTATAATTGTATATAAAGTCAGTAGTGAGGTTTTAATGGAATGTCTTGAAAACGGGGACAGTAATCAAAATCAAATTTGCACAGCATATAACTGTCCACAAGTAGTAACCAAATCCGTAAGCAGTGTTGCCATCTAGGAAGCAGTGTTGCGAACGCAGAACAAAGTTACAGTTTTTTAAATAGTATTATATACCAATTCAAACACAGTGAAGTACTGGTAATATAAAATAAAATAGTACAAGATGTTGCACAGTGTTGCAAACTATGGAAGATAAATGAGCTGAAAATTGTTTGGTTAGAAAATATATCTTCAGACACAGGCAGTGTCTCTGGAAGAACAGTGAAAATGATAATCAGCACGTATACTACTGAGGATTGGGAAATTGTGAAAGTATTGTCACCACTGAATGGAACCACGTATCAAGTAAGATATATTTAAAAGGCACTAGTAACAAAAAAAAGAACATTGTGAACGCTTGTACCATAGTGTTGCAATCTTCGTGTTGGTGTGATATATCTTTCATATTTTGCAACACTGTGCAACCAACTTGTACTATTTTCTTTTCTAGTGCCAGTACTTCTCCACTGTGCATGAATTGGTATATAATGCTACTTAAAATTGTAACTTTGTTCTGCGTTGGAAAAACTGCTTCCTAGATTTCAACACTGCTTATGGTTTTTGTTACTACTTGTGGTCAGTTATATGTTGTGCAAGTTATACTGTTATTACTTTCCCCGTTTTCAAGATATTGAATTAGAACCTCACTACTGCCTTTATATACATTTTTGTGACATACGAAGTTCCGGAGCCCCTAGCTCCCCTCCCCTGGACCTTGGAACCTTCAATTTTGGTAATCTACATATCTCATTATGTTGCTTGCGATGTATTAGGTGTGAACATTATTTGTGTGTTTGAGAACCATAACCCTTCCTTGTTAGATAAATATGTATAAAATCCCCATACAAGCAGCCTGATCGGTGTCCCTGGAAACTGTGCATAGGTGTACTTACCAAAAGTATCAGTCTAAAGGTTAAAATTGGAGTCTAGAGTTACAACTTTCAGGAGGTTCTCTAGATAGTATAATGTAATTTCACGAGTTTTAGATCCTCTATGTTGACATCAACAGAGTACCCACGTATTTGAATTAGGTTTGTGTTTGTTGATTCATCGAGCCACGATTCTGTTACAATAAATACGGCAATGTTTCTGAAGTCTTGCTTCTTCCCTAGCTTTTCTTGCTTGTTTCTTCTGCAATTCTTTGAATTTTATAAATTCACTTTTTCCAATCAACATTTTTCTCGTTGTAGTTTGATCAAAAAGAAATTATCTTAATTCGGTAAGTAATTCCTTCTCTCTAGAACAAACACAGGTTGAAAAGTCTTTGCACTTTCAACACCATATATCAAATAATGTTGAGTTAGCATGTGAGCAATACAATGCAATTTTTTTCTTCTAGTTTTCTTGATTTTGTCTACACTTAGAAGGCTTGAAGAGATTTCGATAGTGGTGGTGGAGTTTTTTTTTTTTTTCACTTTTGAAACAACTTGCTGATGTGACACTGATGGAAATGAAGCTTTCATCCTGATACCTACCATTTGCTGACAAACAGTATCGCTAATTTCTGAAACGTGAGGTTTCTGAGTTTTCTTCATTTAGCTTTTGAAGGTCGATATGAAGATATAATTTCGTCCCATCTCCTTCAGTAGGAAGCATTCATTCATTGAGTTGGAATGCCGAACTCAAGACATGATATTTCTGCTCTAGTCAACAGTTGTTTCTTTCTAGATGCCATTCCTTATCATTACTAACCTGAAAATATAGAGAAAAAAACATTAAAATACGAAGTTATAATTAGTTTTCAGAAATAAATGTTCATAAATAATGTACTGAATATTGATTACACAAATAAAATTCAAAATTAAATACAATGAAACCAAAATTGTTGTTTATAAAACCATATGATGCATATGTTTTCATCTGAAACCAACTAGGGAAACTATCACAAACGTATTCAAAGTATAAAACGCAAGAATAAGTACTGGTATATATAAAACTGGAATACAGAAATCGTGATGTATCTTTCACTACACTAAAATCTGAAATACGAGGAAACTTGAAAATTTCGGAGCCCTTGGGGCACCAGAAATTGCCCTACAGATGACCTGCTTCTATTTCATTTCGTCTTATTTCTTTCTCGCGTCTTCACTGAGGCAAATTCATGAATATGTTAACTTAAAATTTCATATAACATAAATCAATACATTAATTTGTTATTATTATTTCTTATACATGCTTGTAATAATCATTACTGAATAAAATATAGGTAATATACTTCACTATGTAGGCTAATAATTTATTGTAATATTTCGGTTCAATTTTAGAAATCAGTCTGATTAGTTAAATTCTAGTGCAGAATGTAGACCATATGTATATACTGTTTTTCATACGCATCATACATTAATAAAGTAATTTTGTACTTAGTGAAATCAGTCAAGACACTGTATAAATGGTTCATGTTCTTATATTTTAACTCAAGAATTGTGATGAATTATATCTTAAACAAGAACCTTTTAATTAGTGGGAATTTTCGGCTTTAACGAACCATATATTACACTCTTCTCAGTTCACTTGCCGAGGTTTTTATTTGCTAATACGTGTACATTTTTTAAAGAAAATGAAAATGCAGGCAGAAGTATTTATTTTCGAAGACGGCGCGAAGTAAGTGTGTCACGGTATATTTGTCGTTATTCTGTTTCTTTTTTTTTTACCCTTGAAACCCGGAAACGAAACGTTTTTATTCCATTTTGATACAACTATTAGAGTCTTAGGCATTCATATTTCATTGTTACCCAAGACCAGACCAGATTTGTTGCTGCGCCTCATAATATAGTATTTACACATGAACTTCAATGGTTTACTTTCTCCAAATCAATCGCATTTTGAAGGTCATTATCTAATATTAATGTCAAGAAGAGCAAATATGGGTAAACAAGCAGCAAATAAGGGACAGAGCATGGAGCTGAATTATCCATGATCCTGAACGATCAGCCTGAATTAGCTCGTTGACTATACCCACAAATAAATGCAATGCGTGCAATGGTTATGTTCCAGAATAAAATAATAATAATTTGTTATCCTGTTTTACGTGAGAAACATCTTCTTCATTATTATCACTCTAATCTCTTGTAGAGCCTACGTGCAGTATAGAACTGCCGTAACTGATTGCAACTGATACCATATTTCTCACCATGGTATCTATAAGTACCATATTTCTAACAATGGTATCTCTGAGTACCATATTTCTCACCATGGTACCTCTAGGTATTACAATTTTAACCATTGTGTCTCTAACTACCATATTTCTAACCATGGTGTCTCTAAGTACCATAATTCTAACACAAAGTGTGCACAGCAGCCAATAAGCGTTTGACCAACTTTACACTGGCAATACCAAGTCAGTATCTGCAGTGGGATTATATTGGATTTAAGATTGTATACTTTGGAAAACGTTTGCCTCGATCGCATTTTCGCTATTGACAATATCGTTTGATCCCATATGCGCAAATAGTTTATACAGATTTACATAGAAGTTACTGTGTACAGAAGTGATTCTCAACCTTTTTCTGTGCGCGGCACACTATCCTTTACACTGTTTTCCCAAGACACACTAACGTACCAATTGACTACAATACGGGAGACTTGGTCACTGATATTTTATTAAAAAAAAACAATAACTTCTCTGTAAAATAAATATGGTTTGGTTCATGAAAATATCCTTTACTTTTTTGTTTTTCAAAGTAAATATTAAATGAAATGTTTTCAATTACTTTTAGCAGCTAAAGCACAAAGCTCCAGAAGTTTCACGGCGCATCTAGCAAATCTCAGAGCATAATAAGGTGCCGCGGCACTCTTGTTGATATCCACTGGTGTAGGGTTTTGCTTTTTCAGTACGTGTAGTTGCACTGTTAGTTAGCATAATTCTTGAACTGTAGCCTTGCAAAATCTTCCAACTTTGAAGGGTATTTAGTGTTTAATCAATAAACCTTTTGTTTCGAAACATTTCCTTTTTCAAGGAGATTTCTGTTTTCGTGGAGCTTTCGCCATATGGTATTCTAGCAATTTATTGTTCTCATACAGAAAACGAAACGAAGAATCAATAGTTATTTTTAAGTACAACTACAGCGTCTGTATTGAAGAAGAGAAAGAGTATAAAGATGTTCTTTCATAGTTCGCATCTCTCCTTATACGTAATATTCTGTGGAGATATCTAATGAATAATTTTCGCGAAACTTTGGTGATGTGTAGAAGAAGGCTGTGCGTCTGATAGAAAAAAATCAGTGAACACATCAAGAGCATCGGTATAAAACTTTGAAGGGACACACACAATTTAACTCCTCTTCTGTTTCGCTGCTTTTTGTAAGGTTAGGATGAAGATGTCTGCTTTATGTTATTAGAAATAAAAGATCGATTATTAATTATTCTTCAAAATTTTATATCAGAGCTACAAATATTTTTTAAAAAAATGGCAAAAGCTCCCAAAATTCCGGTCTTTACGGGGTTTCTTTCTACATTGGGCATACGTTAGAAGCACTATACCTTTTAATTTAGGTCACTTGATAACGAAGCTGTAGAAAAAGGAATCTTATAATTCCTTTCAGTATAAGTCCGTCTGTCCGTTCGTGTCTAGAAATTAAATACTAAGAACCACAAGTTATAGAGAGGTGCTTGGGTCTTGGTGAAAACTTATTGGATAGACTTGCTCATATTCGTCGGAATCGTCTTGACTGGAGCAGTGGTTCGGTGTTGCCAACCAATTATCTTATTTTATTTAATTGTTCAAAATATTTCCGTTCCGTTAGTGTTATACCCACTAAACTTTGTCTAATCATTATTCAAGCTGTGGACGTCTATGTTCCCAAGAAAGTTCCGGTCGCAGTTGTCAGTATTGAAACCTTATTTCCTTAAAAAAAATCGTTTTTTAATATTTCCTTCATTACGTCAGACGTAGCATCACCAAGTTGTCAGTATTGAAACCTTATTTCCTTAAAAAAAATCATTTTTTAATATTTCCTTCATTACGTCAGACGTAGCATCACCAAATTTACACAGATATTATTCAACCGATAGAAAATTACTGTCGGTGTTCTCGTCTCAAAGTACTCCATTGTCAGTGTTTCAAACCCTGTCCTAAAATATATCTTCTGAACCACAATGTATAGATACGTGGTTGAGATGTAATTGCACAAGTCTTGGATAAACTACCTCAGAGCTCACAGAACCATGTTTTTCCGATGCCGCGGGGCCAACCATTTTAAAATCCAATATTTATTTTGTTTTCATGTTGTTAGACTTATCTGCACCAAACTAGGCATAAATATTATTTGACACAATAGAAAAGTATTGTGGATGCCAAGCTATAAACATATGAATGTTTGTGTTTGCGATGTTATCAAGGGACCGGAGCCCTGGTGATTGTTAGTAACATCGCGGAAGTAACTTGTTTTATGTGTATATTTTAAGCTACCACAGATAGATGTTCTCATAAGTAACAAAGTACTTCTCACTTGCACCGTATAATTTACCAAAATATTACATCGTTTGTGACAGAGCTGCTCCGTATGTGGATAGAACAGGCAAGAATCTAAAGGAAATCCAGAAATTAGGTATATTTATTATAAATAGAAAGAATGTGTTTTGGTATACGTAAGTTTGTATAAACAGCGAACTGTTACAATTAGAAGCAGTTCCGTGTTGTATACAAGGCAGAGAAATGTAACCAGATCACTTTTGGTGACTCGGTGACCCGACCTGACCCGGACATCAGTCCAAACCTTGACCGGAACAATGATGTTGTTACTCGGCAGCCCGATAGTCGAATCTTGAGTGGTTTGAATCAATCAACATTGTAATTTGCGAGATTCTTTGAGAAGTTATTTTACGCAAAGAACTTTAATTTTTGAGAATTATAAAAGATTTTAATGCTTTTATCCTATTAATACTTAAGCACAAAATTATATCAGAATAGTCTCTCCTACTGTAGTACTTGCATATCTCCGAATATACTTTTGTTCTTTCCGGCAATATCAGAAAAATTCTATGTTATTGCTAGTATTATGAGCTTTTTGGGGACCTATTTTTCGTGCTCTATGAGATAACACCCCCAACCTCACTCACCTCTGAAAGAAATACTGTTCAAACACAGAAGCGTATAATAAGGAAATAATTAAACCTCTGCTTTATCATCAGGATTGCCGTGTCAACCGGGTCCCAAGCATTGATCCCGTGACGGGTTTCAACTCTGGAACAATGATAACTTGAGAAATAGTTACTCAACTCATATGCGGTTTGAATTGTATTTTGAACCGGACATTATATGATAGAAGTATGTTTACAAGGAACTAGTGACGTTCATATAATATCACGGTACTAATATAAGTCTGTAAGCCATAAAGTTGTTTATATAGTTAATTCAGAGACGTTTTACAATATGCAGTCAGCCCCATAAGTTTGTACCTCGTTCGAAAAATTACGCGCTAAATAACTTTAGAAATGGATAAACTGATTCTTCTGACTCCCAGAAAATCACTTTCCTTCCACGTAACAGAAAAACATGCTCAAATCGGGTATCCCAATCAGCAAAATGTGGATGACCAATATCCCAATTTGTATCGGCATTGGAGTTGGTTTGGCTTTAGCTCCCGTGAAGTCGCCATTTGAGCGGGAAAAGGACGTAGGCCCAACTTATGAATTTACAGTGGCTGCCGACTTCGCGGGATATTGTAAGTGGGCCATCTTTGACTCACAGGCGATGCTTATTTGGATGGTATCATGGCGGCTTGCAGTAAGTGGCCCGACTGCTAAATCCACTCACTTGCCAACTCCTACAAGTAATGCCATCTTACCACACTGTCATCTTTCAGCAATGTTGTCAATTACTACACGAGGCAGCATGGGCGACAGAACGCGAAGCAAACTTCACAAAGAAACACAAGCAGACCTCACAGCTTTATTACCTGTGTTTCTTTCCGAAGGCTGTCGAATCAATCACCCGTCTAAATAAAAACACCAAACATTGTA
>JAGDQP010031449.1:0-20716 GCA_022664845.1 Lepisma saccharinum
TTGTGATTTCAAATTTAAGTATATTGCAATAAGCAAGTGGTTAATAAATTATTTTAACTATAGATACCTCTAAACATAAAAGTTATTAGTCATCCATTACATATGAAAAATAAAGAATTACTCATGGTTAATTTCAGAAAGCTTAACAGATATCTTAATTTATCTCATTTCGAAAGTGGTGCAGAAAACAAAACGTTATACGCGATTGGATAATTAGAGTAGTGGTAACGAGCTCGACAGTAATGCGGTAGGTTGCTGGATCGATCCCATCCAGATTATGTTGTGTTTTTAAGCTTTTATTATTCGTATATTTTGTATTTATTTATCAGATTAAACAACAGGGATACGGATAAGTTTATTTAGCCCTGAAAAGGGTTGATTATAAGTAAATTTAGTAACGCGACCAGTTACCACGTGCTTCAATTACAGCACGAAGCCTTTGTTCCACACTGTTGACAAGATCTTCACAAAATCCTTCTCTTTCTGCTACCTCTTCCCACGCTTCGAGGACTAAATCCCAGAGAGCATTTGGAGTTGTTGGAGGAGGCCAATTTTACCTCAGTACTCGCTTGACCTCAGACCACACATGTTCGATCGCATTCAGATCGGCTGCGTGAGCAGGCCAATCTAAAACGTGAACATCATGTTGTTCCCTAAGCCAGCGTAGTACTGGTTTTGATGTGTGGATGGATGCCCGGTCATGTTGCATAGTGATTACTTCACATGGTTGAAGGTCACGGACAAATGACAGCATTACATTATCAAGGATATGTATATACTGCTCACCTTTTAAATGACCTTCAATCCTGTGTAAGAAACCTAATCCCTGGGCAGACATCCAACCCCACACTCCAACACTAAATAGGCTGACAACATTAGTAAGTGAGAATGTTTGGCATCGTATACTCTCTCAGTATGTTTGCATTGCGTCGAATAATGTTAATGCCAAGTTTGGTACAGGTAGGTAGGTCAAACTGATGGAAAGAATTTGAACAATTGATTTTTATAGAAAATGGGCTGGCAATACTGAACCACTGCACCAATCAAACGGTTCCAGGGGCTCAGCTGGTCTAAGACTTTTCCAACGACATCTCAAGCATCTTCTACAACTTGTAGTTCCTGAGATTTAATTTCTAGCCAAGGGTGGACGGACTGACACCATGAGCTGGAATAGAAGGTCCCTTTTGCTATAGTTTTGCTACTAAGGGACCGAAAGCAGCGTTATCCGTGGAAGTAGTATGTAGTGGTAGAAATAGTAAAGCATAGGCCACAGAAATAAAGCCGATGTAGTAGGCCTTCACTGTTCAACTTTTTTAATAGGATGGACGATAATCGTATTTTAATTTCAGCGATGGCCCCTAAACGGATTCTGCTGGAGCCAATTCAACAATACAATGCAATCTCAAATTCACTGTCACTTCCACAAGGAAGTAATAAATAAGTAATTGAAATTTCAAGGTTTATATGGATTACTCTGTATTATCGTTACCAGCAGTATTTAATAGAAGTTTTGGTAACCCAAATGGGACGCCCCAACAGCCCCAACTGCTAGGTAAACCAACCTAATATGACCTAAATTCAAGAAGTAACTTGAAGCTTCTGATCTCATTAATTATTATTTTGTCAGGAGTGAACACCAAAACTAGTGTTCAAATAAAATCAGCAATCACTAAATTGTTTTATTCATGAACATTTTGGACACACATTGCATTCTTAGGTTCTTCTAAGGAGAAACCCATCAGTTTTCAGATTACGTTTCCTAACTAAGAATGGTAGAAAGCTTCTTGAAATAACTTTAAAATGAACAGTAAAATATAAAAGTATCATAGTTGAATTAGATATCAAAGTTAAAAAATGATAAAAGTGAAGATTATCTATATTAATCTACAATTACAAAATATGATCAACGACCAGGATTCGAACCCATGACAAAATTAAAATTCTTTATGAGTCGAGCACGATAACCGCTGATCCATCCTATTAACCGAATAAAAATATGTGTTTTTACTAGATTTCAATGTAAGACTATGGATTAATACGACATTCAGTGTTTAATTTATTGATATTATTTTTAAATTTTCTCTTTGATTTGTAATCCCTTATTTGTTTGTGCAAATAATTACAATATACGTATATCACAATTGTCTGTAATGGGCTTTAATGTCGGATTATGTTCATATTTTTCAAGGTCAGGGAACTTCCCTCAACTGCGGGAAATTTCCCTCTGCGAGGGAAATAGCTGGGAATTTGGGAAATAATCTCTAAAGACATGCGACAATCTTTATGTCCATAGCTGTACCTTAGATTAGCTAGCTGTGCGTAACTTTTTTTTTAGATCGATTTATTTTCTTGTGTTGCAGTTGACAAGTTTTATCATTTTATATTTGCCGAAAATTTGATATTGCATCTTTGAGGTCATGTGGGGATTCTAGTTAAGGATTAGCGAAGATTAGTGATCGTAATAGTTAACTAACTCCAAAGATCCTCGCCGCAGTATGAAACGTTCGTTATTGGATTCTATCCTGGGTAAAATTAAGCCAGTTTTCTTCACGAACACCTACTTCAAAGTGTGATAAATTATAATATTTTGCAGAGCATGTGATTATTTAATATTATTACTGGTGTTAAGATTTTTATTTTGTGCTTTCGTTTTCAATTTCAAAATTTAACATTTTTTTGTATATTTAAGTAAAAAACAAAAAAAACTGTGTTTGGACAAGGTCGTATAAATGTTGTCTATGCCTCATCTTAAAGTAATTAACTTTCCATAATGCATTAACTAAAAACAATGCAATTAAGAACTCTCTAGAGCGAAATAATATTTAAAAAGTGACAAAAATACTGATATTAACGTCCAGCCGGGGGCGAGACATTAAGTCGTCCATAAGAACTAATTAACTTTGCATTAATGAAACTATTAAGAGGACAGAAACTGTGTGCCTGGCGCAAGATACAGTGACCAGTCTCAAACTTTGTTTTACACACAATCTTTCTAAACCATTTGTTTTTATCAAGTCAATCATTTGCATAGTTAAAGTGCATAGGTGTTTTAAGTAAGGAACAGTTTGGTCTCCCGTGTAGGTGTTTGGTCTTGTCTTCATTTAATTTTTAATTATTATGTTTGTTTTTTTTTTTTTTTCCTTTTGCATCTTACTTTGTTACTGTTGCTTTGAAATTAGTAAATGTGTGGCATGGGTAAATAATTGCTTTTAATTCAATTCTTCTACCATAATACTGCGTAAACAAACAAATAATTAAGTAACAAAAGATTACTTCTACATATTGTCCTCGCAACGGCGTACCAAGCGGTCGTAGTTCAATTGGTAGAGCGTTGTCTTCGCCTTCGGGGGGTCCTGGTTTCGGCCCATCCAGACTGAAGTTGTTCCTCTGTCCACCAGGTAAATGCCGGGATGGTACCTACAAACTAGGTCCTATCCGGCTACCTTCCACCATCATCTCCCTGTCCCAGCCAGAAACTCACATGCCCAAAGCCCGTAAATGATAATTAAATTCCCAACGGCATCGTTCCCCCCATCCGACCTACATGGTCTGCCTCTGTTGTGATTTCATTATTCTTATAACATCAGGAAATTGTAATCTGGAGAGTTCTTCATTTATCCAATCTCCTTGATTCTCCGTAGAGATCGTAGCGAAATATGAACATACGGTAAGTCAGCTGGCTAGCTTTGAGGAGGAGGGGAATACGCTAAAAGTAAGCGATAAGTAACCTAATCATTTTAGTTAAATGTGTGTGCCTTTCTATGTATCAGTCAACTAGGTGTTGTAGTGACAGTGTTGTCTTGAAATCAGGACGGGGTAGGTGTCACGGTTTTTTTTAGGGCTCCAGTGAGCAAATACCGTAGTGGAATATACATAGAGTTCCTGGTCGATCTATTTCCGTGAAATTAGGTTCACTGAGGGATATCACGCCAGTGTCGAGCTTAGTATATGGACTCATGAATGTAAATGAAATAAAATGAGTTCAAAACAGTGATTTCCGGTTCCTTTCTATATGCAAAATCTATTCAATCATTCTTTCACGTGTAGGATATGTCATTGGACTTATATAACATTCGGTGTCTTGAAGAAAGCACTGATTATTGCTTTAGTCACGGTGAAGTCTTCAGTAACAGCTGTCAAACGAACATCTAAAGCAGTGTTAGTTGTTGAGAGCAGTGTGTGAGAGAGAGAGAGAGTTGCAGCTAAATACCAGTGAAAGTAAGGATTGTTCCAAACAAATTGTTACATCACAGCAATAAAAGTGCAAGATGTGGAGGAAAATAAAGAAGAAAAAAAATAAGAATGGCAATTTCCTGTTCTCAGTAGCACCATTTAACACATTGAATGAAAAATGGAAGTTGGAAATTATTATTCCGTAAATGCTCTTAAATGATATATAATGTGTTACTCTTGTATGCTTTTTTTTTTTTTTTTAATTTATGTCTTCTGCTTTTCATAAAACAAAGACAATATTCAGGTTTGTTATTATCCTCTTCCTCTTGCTATTTTTTTTTTTTTTTTAATATTTGGAGAGTGAATACATAATGGCGTCTATTCTGTTTGTTTCGCAATTGTCGCTTTATATTAAAAAAAAAATGGAATAGCTGAAAGTTACTGTTCTATTTTTCATTGTAAAAGGGCAGTTTGCTGATTGAAGATCTTGTCGTATTGTAACCCAATCCGTGTAGTCGAATTTGGACTTGAATTTTATTGATAGCTTTTAGGTTTCTTTTGAGGTAGTCGGCCATTCTCTGATTTCAAAGTTCTATCTCGGCGTTAGTCTACTGTGATTAAGGAAGAATCCTCGAAAATCTATGGTCAGTATGGCTGGGCCCTAGGATCGATCCCAGAACCTTCCGGATGCTAAGCCAATGCACTACCAAAAGTTATAGTGGTCATTCCTAAAGTCCTATGCATGTTCGTTCGAAAGAACTACGCAGTTGTTCTGCGAGTTGTGTAAGTTGTGAAAGAACTCAGAATTTAATAAAGATAGCAATATTCTTTCTTCCCCACTGAGTTCTTTCTAATTTATGAAACAGGACCGACCTCGGTCGTGCACTCGCTTTCTGTGCACGTGGTCACGGGTTCAGTTCTCGCCGACTGCATTGAACGGAGTGGTTTGGGGCCAACTTCACCAGAAACTGTAGGTCTCGTCCTTAGAAGCTCGCAAGCTCGTTTACTACGTTAATAACAATTCAACTATGAAACAAGACTGTAAAATGGAAAAATGAAAGTTTCAGGAAATTGCACCACGCTAAGACAGAGAGAGAAAATTCAAGTTCAGGGTGTATGGAGAGACTGTAGCGTGCCTTACAGGACCTGCCGCTTATGATAGAACATTACTGATGGTGTTGGTGATTATACTTGACACTTTTTATAAAGGGGAGCGGTGTCAATACTCAATTGTGGCATAGGGAGTTCAGGTAACTTCTTGTACCTAAAAGTCCTGTTTTTACAACTGTAACATTGTGCTCATCCATTGGAAGGCAGTCACTAATCATCGTGCGTTCACCTTCGAGTAATTTCTTGTTTACTCTTTCAGTTCTTAAGTGCTATTTGAACACTTTTATACAATTTTAATGTCTTTTTTCACATAGTTAAAGTGGGATCAATACGCTGTTTTGATAACTTAAAGGTAACAGGTAAAATGTTTGGCGGATAGAACTTGAAGTCTTTCAGATATCTTGATAACATAGCGTGAACTATTGCTAGAAAAAAACAATAAGAAACTTTGTCCTGAAGGGATCCTTAAGACGTATGTTGCCTTGCATGACAGTTCTGTTAAGGTTGGCACTGGGCTGCATAACATGCAGGATGTCGAAACAAAGTTAATAGTTTTAGGTCCTTATCAACGGAGCCTTAGTGATTGTTAGTACAATCGCATCGCTCATTTTGTTTTTCCTTATTTATTCAATAAGTTCAATGATAAATTAATGGGACTAGTTTATTAGAACATGCTGTACGCAGAATGTGTGTAAGAAGAATCGCTAAGAATTTCAGTAAAGATATTTACAGGAAGGTGTTCAGTTACTAAGTAGGTGTATTATTATTCTTTACAGTGTATATCCAGATTTACAGGAAATGGAAGTCTAACATTTTCTAAGCCGAAAACTTGCACAATGTGGGCTATACGACCCATCAAGTTATACAGATTAAAAATTTTCATATTTGTTATCCAAAATTGGCTCAGTGTTGCCGAATTGGCGAACTTTTCCCGTCACCCATTTTCTCTGAATCTGAGTGTATACTTGTTACTAATAGAGTGGTTGTTTTTTTTTTTTACTGTTTGCATGGAGCCGCTGTGCACTGAAGCTTTATATTGCTTCCAACGTAGCTGAAAAGTTTGAATTTCTCTGACAAATTTAATTCCTCATCCTTGGTATTCACTGAGTATGGTGCCGTTTTGTTTTGTTTTTTTGTATTGTTTGTCTACAATTGACTTTCAGCGTTTGCAATTTCTGGGCTTCGCTGTTGATCAGTTTGTACCTATTCACTTGCAGTTGCCAGTATGTGACGTCTATGTTCTTACGTCACTTCCGCAGTCTCTCTATCGCTTGTTGAATTGTCTTGCGAATTTCCAATGAAGTTAATCAGTTTCCTAGTAATGTGAGAGGCTTGAAACGTCGCTTCACATAATGATTAACACTAGCTAGGATATCTTTTTTTGTATTTTTGTCATGTTTATTAAGAATTTCTGTAGCTTTTCATTTATTCCTTTCGCTATTCCCTGTGATGTTTTAGTAGTTGTTGTGTTATTACTTTTCCAGTAAGATTGTTTCCTTCTGAAAAACATTTTCTTACCGGTCGTGATATTTAGATGTATTAATTTTATTTTAATCGTTGATTGGAGGAAATGATTTTACCCTGAATAATATATGGAGGATGCAATTAAAGATCAATCAGGTTTCGTCATTGTAGAGAACATCAGAGATGTAGGTGGCTAACAGTAAATATCATATGGCAGGTCATATGAACT
Source organism: Lepisma saccharinum (assembly GCA_022664845.1). NCBI lineage: Eukaryota > Metazoa > Arthropoda > Insecta > Zygentoma > Lepismatidae > Lepisma > Lepisma saccharinum. Next base: position 6,977 of record JAGDQP010031449.1, read on the forward strand.
GTGATATTACGCAAAACTATTAATCTGATTGGCTAATATTTCACCCTATATATGTGTCGCGGTAGCTTAGTGGTAGAGCTCTTCGTGATCTCCTCAGTTCGATCCCGGCTCGTGTCATGTGGACTTCGTGATGGATGATTTTTCTTGGAATACTCCCATTTTCTTCATTCCACCAATTCTCGAATCCTCATCCATTGAGCCAGAGTTGCCTAAAGTCCTTATAATCAATTCAATTCACCCTATATGCCATTTGTAGGCAAGTAGGTGAAGATGTAAATAACACCCAAAATTTCGACATTTTCTTCAAAAGGAGCTTTTCTTGTCTCCGTCCGAGGAGTTCAGCTTTAAAATTATGGCAGTCATGTAAAGTAATACTTTTTGTAAAGTAAAACTCATTAAAATAAGCACTTGGAAGAATTAGGTAAAAACGTAACCTAAAAGTCCACTTGAATGGTCTAGCAAATATGAAACTTAAAAATTAATGGAATTGAAAGCTCCAAAATGCCATTATTTATTGAGGAGGAAGCGTGTTAACTTCATACTTCTTGTGATATCTGATGTCCTATTAAAATTTTCAAAACCTCTTCCAAGGATGTTTGAGGATGGCCATGAAAATAGAAGTTGACCCACAGATCATGGGAAGGGGTTGTGTTTGTCTTTACTTTTCCCCTAACCTCATTTACGTACTGAAAATTCCTTTCAGTGAAAGTTTTTAAGAATGTCATTCGTTGGTATTTATGGAAACAAAACAGACCCCGACAGAGAGAGAGAGAGAAAAAGAATGACACCAAATGTTCTGATTTTAAAATTGTATTGCCAACTTTCGAAAGCCAGAATAAGGGTGACCACAACCTATTCATGAAACAATTATTTTGCAGTAATATTTTTAAATTAAGAATTAGTTGTACTAAATGGATTGGATAATTTTGTTTTTAAATATAATGTTTAGTTTTTTAAACAAAACGACTTGTTAGTCAATTAAATTGTGACTGATATTTTGAAAATCACAAACATTCAGTAATGAAGTCTTCGTGTGTAAACAGTCGTTACACTCTGACTGAAGCAATAATTACATCTTTCACATATGTACTATGGATCATATCGATAATAATTTTGATTGTATTCCCATTTCATATGCTTTAATCTTTCACTGATAACACTTTCAATTTAGTTGGGAATCGAAGCGAAAGGTTCATGACCACGGAGTAGCAGTTCTCTTGCTAGGTTCGATCCCGAGTATCCTACATGGAAGTTCGGCATTTTAACTGCACGATCAAGCTCATCGCTGGGAAAATAGTTAGATTAATGGTATTTGTCGATTTTCGCTTCGTGGCCTTCTCCTTTCATGCCCTTCTGCAAATCGGTACAGTAGCGCGTTATTTATTTCCATAACTTATGTACAGTCAACTCCAAAAGTTTGAACCAAGCCGTAAAATTTCTTCTCCAGATAACTTTGGAATAGAAGAACCGATTTTAGTGTTTTTTCTTAACGGTATAAATCATCCCCGCCATCTTGGTATGACCTTTCCATTGATTTACATGGGAAACGTTTTACTCGTCTTAATATGTCTCTCAGAAGTAGAATATTCAAGTTCCGCTTTCACGAAATTTACCTTAGTGGTTATTTTGACTCTTGTAGAGTTTTAGTTTGTGAAGTTTCTTCAAATATATGAGTATAATGTATTATTAATAGTTTACCGTATAAACCACATTATGTCAACCGGAAATTATATTGTTTGTGTGTAAAATATTGCATTTCTATAAAACAGCATGAGTCAAAGAAAACACGATGAAACACTAGGCGAAAACAGAAGCCAAAAATTACGCTCGTGAGAGACATAAGACGAGTAAAACAATTCCCACGTAAATCAACGGAAAGGTCATACCAGGATGGCGCGGATGATCTACACCCTTAACTTTTTTTTTAAAAAAAAAATCGTACGGTATTCTCTTTACGTTACAGAAATATGTTTCAAATCGGTATATCCATTTCAAAGTTATTTGGAAAATAAATTTTACGACTGGTACAAACGTTTGGCGGTGGCTGTACTTTCTAACAACCTTTGTTTCATTATGTTAAGCGTAGTTAGGGGTGGTTGCTAGTGAGACACGCCAGGAAAAGCAATATTTGTATTGACCTTCATAGGTGTAGTTATGAGACCGACGCTTGTTTTTATGATACATAAACATATAATTGTTGCCATAATTCCACACTTAAGAAGTAGATTTCATGAGAACTCTAGAAGTTACTGTTTACTATTTGTGTGGGAGTTTGCAAACTTCATGAATATTAGTTATTACGTAGAGACTTCTTATTTTTTTTCCTTATGGGGGACCAATTACAAGACCATTCGGGTTCCATTACTTTTAATTGAATACTTATTTTCATTAAGTAATATTCAGTTTCTTTGTTTTATTCTGTCATTTCTTTTTGTCTGAAATTTCTTATGTCGTAGAGATGTGTAATAATTGTTGCAAAACAGTAATGGGCATCAATTTATCTGACTGGTGGAAGCAAATGGTACAAACGAAGATTATGGGATACATTGCATAGAATACAAACTAAATAACCATCGCATTAAAGCTCAAGATAGTTTAAAATTTGTACTCACGACGGAAGAACCTAGCAACAACTATATTTGTTTTGAATTGACTTGAATTTTATTTATGGTCTTTAGGGATCTAAGGCTCAGGCCGAACAATTGTATTTATTCAGACACTTGTTCGTTCGTTGTGCTACGGTGTTCATCAAAGAGCAACGTTGAGAAAACTAAAAGCGAATCAGCAGTTTCTTGCGATCAAAGTTGCAAATCTCAGTTTCTATTGCGTCCAGTAAGCTCGGTTAGTTGATAATTTCCAGGTAGGCGAGTGTGTGACTATTTGACCCGTGTTCCAAACAACTTTACTTGTAAATACTGTCAGATTCCGTGTTCATTTAACATGTGCAGGATAATTTGGGATAAGGGGTATAATTTGAATTGAGAAATAAAAAACACCGATTTGAAAAGCTATAAAACATTTCTGTTTGATCCAGACTGCAAGGTTGGTCAGATGGCTAACACGTTCGCTTCCTGTGCATGTGGTTAGTGTTCAAGTTCCGTTGGTGTCCATTGAACGGATTTGTGCGGAGCCCACTTTGTCAAAAACTGTAGGGCGCGTCCTTTGACGTTCATCAAGTTTAGGAAATTAATAACAGTTGACGGATCCAACATGTTGACCTAGCAGCGATTGGTTCTGTAAAGTGCTCTGGAAGCATACAGTTTAAAGTGGGGGTATTCCTTCACTTTATTTGGTAGTAGTGGCAGTGAACGATATATTGCTTAATCACAACTCGTGATTGAAAAGTAAAACCCGTAACCGATCATCCTGCCTGACTTCTTTCCTTAGTTTTACCAGACAGATATTGAGATAATATATTTAGTTAATGTTAAGGTGCTTCCTTCCCTTTTATTTCCACGAACAAGCTAACGAAAGTGGTTACGGATAGGCGTGAAACCGCAGAGGCCATAATAATATAAAGTTTCTGTGATGTAATGGTACTGCTTTTTCTGTTTCATATTTTTTTATTTTCTTGACATATTTAAACACTAACTTGTGATTTACTAAAGCTTTTCACGGCATTGGGAACTAGGGTTTTTGGACGGAACTTCGAAGCTGAGGTGTATGCGAGATTGTAAGTAAAAAATTGGGGTTGGGAGTGCAGATGGGTCGTCGTGGATCGAGTGTGTCACATTGACGCACTACCAATTCACCCCACACTTAAAATGACACCGCTTTGCTCTGCTTCAACTTCTTTGTGTGTACGTATTGTCTTCCTTAATACCATCAAGGAGTTGGGTTCGTCTTCCTCTGTTTCCCTCAACCGTACATTCAATCTTCACAACATATATCCTAACCAAATTATGTATAAGCCTATATGGATTTTATCCTTAGATCTACGATCTACTTTCTTTAATATTAAATTTCTGATTTCTGGCTAGCTGCCACTAAGGTTTCAGCGAGCGTGGAACTGACCACCCCAACTCACTTCGTACCGTAGGTCAAGAAAATGTGGAGCGCTACCTCCATATCCCCATGCGCCGTTCACGGCGAGTGCGTATCTCACAGGGGATAGATAACCTTACCTTTTTTTTTTTTTTTACCCATCAGCAAGCTCACAAATTTGAAACTGCAATTGGCAGTTTTTAATTTCACACGTGTTTTGGGTAGTTCTTCACCACACTGGGTTGGAGGTAGTTAAGATATAGTTGTTGATTTTTCAATTGAAACTCCGCTTCCGTAATGAAGCAGGAATTGACGAGAGTAGTTATCTTACGTGATTATGGCAGCGTATTACCAAAAAATGAAGTTATGCTTGAAATTACATATTACATTGATTAATTAAGAGATTCACATGGAAACCCTTTCTTTTAATCTTTGTCCCGTTATTCTAAGGAGCTGCGTCTGTCCTTGTGACGACCTTTGTTGAGTACCTGAATTGTGTTAGCTACCGACTGGATGCATGCTGAAATATTGTCTGTGGAGAGACAATGTAGGTGAACTGGAGCAGAAAGAAATAAGAGAGTTGGAGGAAAGAAAGAGGCAAGGTTAGAACGTGGCAGTGGAGGTTTGTTATGGCCAGGAGAAAGTGAGAATAATAGAAAGGTTGTTGACTGCTAAGCAGTGCCTCATTCCGGACTTCTGATTCATAACAAGCAGAGAGTTTCTGGTCGAAATTCACTCCTTTGTAACTAATAAGGAGTGGACCAGGAGTTGTTTTCGCTAGGAAGTTGAAAGTAGGTTTCTACTATTTTCTAAGAATTGGCGAAATCTTTCAATTAGTCCGCGTTATCCCGATCGTCGGAATATTTATTTATTTAACCATCTTCAGTTACACTCCAATTTCAATCATTGTACATTGAATCTTTAACGACAATCGAATTGTCATGAACAGGAATACTATAAATTGCATTGTATAAAGAAAATAAAACCGGAACTAGACCAGAACATCGGAAATGCGTCAAAGAAACTGATACCGGCTATTCAAAAAGTTGTGCGATATAAAGGATGGTATCGAGTACAAAATAATTTAGATTTTGATATACCAACAGGAAATGGAAAAATAAAATATATGTGTTTTAGTCAACTGTAAGTTCAAATATGTAATGTGATGAAAACAGTATAAATTTAAGCAGGGGGGGGGGGCGGGGTCCTCATTATTTTTTCCCCCGAGGTCCGGATTGATGGTAATATCGTAATACCTTTGCGGACCAGATAGTTAGTTGAGTATGAATCCATAGGATATGACAGACCCAGTGGTCGTATCTCAGTTGGTAGAGCGTTGACTCTGCATTCGAGGCTCCTGGGTTCGATACCAGCGGCCGACTATCCTGACAGGTTTCCCAAAGTGTTTCTCGCACCAGGAGAATAGTGGGTATGGTTTCTTCAACCTAGGCCCTGGCCAACTCTCTTCCCTGCTCTATCTCGGCCTGAGCCATAGGTGCCTTCAAATATGACAGTAAGACTATTGGCCGGTTATTGGCTGCTTCGTATAATTGTATGGAATAATTAAAAAATAAAGTAAACACAGCATACATTAGCATAAATTCACATTATATTTATATTTTGTTTATTGGCTTTTCAACTAGTGATGTGTGTGTATATAATACATTCACACATTACTCTTTATATGATATCAAACCTAGAGTGAAACTAAGATGCGAAAATGCTTTAAATTCCAATTGCAATTCGTATCATACCGTGGAGGTCCGGAAAGAAGTGCTTCAGGGTCCAGTTTTGGACAGGAGTCCGCCGTTGAGGATCCCTGGTATAAACTTTTTTTTAAAAAAGTTGAAAAATGGGACTTAACGAAGCTCCGAAACGTCTTGTATAGTTTGAAAACGAAAATAATGGGGAAATGCTTTGAATGTGGTATAGATGATTGTTTGATATCGAAATGTTTTTGAATAATCGGGTAACGCATATCCAGATTTTGACATCGTTCCTGGAATACCTCCTCCATCTCCAAAATAAAAAGTGTTCTTTTATCTATCTTGAAATTCGTACCTTTGCTACTGCCGTGGAGGGGAAGGTTGAGATGGGAGCGGCGCTCGGCGGTGTAACCTCACCCAGCTGGCAACTTCCGTTACGATCAGGGCCAGTGGGTTATTCAGCGTTAATACAAATGTTGGAAGAGAGTATTAATGACATATAAAAAATGCTTAATCTATTATGAGTCTGATTTTTATCACATCTAAGAAAGGATTCTTTTCCATTATATATTTGATAGAAAGCATGACAAGAAAAGTAACTGCGTTTTTTTAATTAATAATCTTTCTCTAGGTTGGTTAATAGCAGGAAGAGCTTTTGTTATCTTCAACCACTTGGTTGTAAGGAGATTGAGGAGACGAATAACCTCAATTAATTTTTTCGTCCTTAGAGCATGAGTATGTTAGAACGTGAGGCTGTCTTAATATTGACATAACCTCGCCCGGATATTCGAAGACTTGTTTTCGCTTAAGTTGATGTTCTTGAAAATCATCAGGTTCTCCTATGTTAATACTGTCTTCATATTCCTCTTTTCCACATGTTTCACGAAGAGTTATCGCTCTTAACCCACCGATAATGATTTTCAGAAATTGCATGCCTATCGTAATGAATATGGTTAATATTTTTGTGAGCTGAATTCGCCTTAAGATCTCCATCATCCTTTAACGATCCTAGTAAGCACGGAATGATGTATGTAGTTCAAATTCTCAAATCGTTTAGGCCTCAAAGTAGTATAAGTCATAACCCAGCTCTCGTAGCCCTGGCGGTGACGTCGCGGACTTCGAAATCAGCACTGTGTAGGCATGCAGGTTCAAACTCTGCCGCCGACCATCCTGACTGCTGCAGATGCCGAGATTGTACCTTAAGTAAGACCCTGTCCCCTTTTCCCATCCTCAACCCTACGCTATGCCGGGCTGAGCCAAAAATACGTAAAGGCCATAAATAAATTCAGTTGACGTTGAATTATAACAGTTTATATAGGGAATTCATTATTAATACGGCTTCGAGACTCTTGTTGAAGCTGTTTTTATGGTCACTCTTCTAGTGAGGAATCTCCTACTTGTTTGATTGTTACGCTACCAATTAAATTACCAGGAAACCAGACCAGATTTCTCGAATCTCAGTTAAATCAGCAGAGTAGAGCTGCAAAGCAGGAACATTATTCTGTAATTTTGCTTCATGACGATTCTCTTCCGCATTCTGCTCATTTGACAACGCTTCCCAACATGCACTGGGATGTATTGCCTCACGTTCTGTACAGTCCGGACTATGCACCTAGTGATTATAACTAGTTTGAACCATTTAAGGAGCATCTTGGAGGGAAGAAATTTCAGGCAAGTGAAGTATTACAGAAACATATCATGCAGTGGTTACAACAGCAACCGACTTCATTCTCTGCTAGGGAACCTCTCGACCGTCCTGGAGTACTTCCAATTCGAATTTGATTTTTTTTTTTTTTTAGGAGATGGGGTAGGGGAAAAGATGCGGGAAGGAGCCAGCCAGGGCCTGAGTTGAAGTTACCATCCCGGTATATTTCCGCTTTGACTGAGGATGAACTCTGGAAATCCTTAGTCTGATTATCGGCCGCTGATATAGAACCGAAAACCTCCTGAATACGAAGCCAACGCTCTACAAACTGAGCTATGGCTGTTCAGTCTGCACTGTGGAGTACTTCGAGTCAGCACGCGCAACCAATGATTGTTATAAGTACGCTTAAATTGATTGATTGTTAAAATATAAATAAATACTAATTTTGTTTTAGTCCCTATTTAGTTATTAGCGGGGAAGGTGAACCTCAGAAATGCATTTATACAGGGTGTACCATAACATGTTGGGTAAACTTATGAGACGAATTCCTTGGACCAAAACAACAGAAAAGGCTCAAACGTTCTGCAGTTGCATTACAGTAGATATACTTAAAGACCTTGAGGAAAGAAAACAACAATTATTTTTGTTTTTCTCGATCTCTGCAGTTTGGATAGAATGAGGTGAACGACCTTTTTCTTCTTGAGACCTCGAATACAGGTCTAAAATTTGACAGGTGACTGGGTGCTGATGGTATTTACTGTCATACATTTGGAGAACGTTGCGACACCATTGCTTTAGGTGTTACACACTTCACAGTGGTATCAGTGTCAACATTAATTCCTGTGCAGGAGTACAGCACATACATATTGTAAGGAATATGCTGCGAATAACCAGGTGATAATACTGTATTAGAATATCCTCTTGCATGGATGTAAGCTATAGTGCTAAATTTTGAGATGGGCATACGCTTCGCTCGTTGTAACGAAATGATTCGCTTATTATCCCATATACCTGCGTATTTCATACATTTTAGGTGGGTATATGGTGACGCTTAGACGGGTATATGCCGTATATCCTCCATTACTTCCCAATCCTCAGGATATACCAGCATATAATTATTTGAAATATGCGAGTGTTCGGGATGAGCGAATATGCTAGAGATGTTCCATGAGATATTCCTGATTTATGCTAAGAACATCCTTTTGGACGATTCCGTAATACAACCTTTAATATCCTTTTATAGCATTCTCAGGAGCACGTTAGAAATATCCCAAACATTCTCTGCTATAGATGAGATTTTGATTGAACCAGTGTCGTGAATGTTCCACATTGCTTTTTCATAATTTATGTGTGCATTTTTTGTAGAAGGGGAAAGACTGCACTTCAATGCAATCAGCTTTTTCTTTAAATGATGTACAGCCTTACAATATCCTTAGGTAATTGTTATGAGAGCGGGATGTACGAAAGCACTATTGAACATATTATATTTCGTTGTACGGGAAGTTGTAAACTTGTTTCTTGAGGCCAAATACACGAGAAGGTAGTCCATTAAAAACTTTGCCTTGTATTTCTTTTCTGAGTGATGGCTGAAGAGAAAAGCAAGAAACTATTGCATTGTAACATTGAAATGAATGATTTTAAATAGTCTTAGACGACGTTAATTATTTGCTTTCAAATGAAAGTGTATATTTGAATAATTTGATTGGGTGTATTGTTGAACACGAGATTTGTAACTCAGACAGTGAAGAGAGCAGGAACATAAAAATGCCTCTTAGGAAAGAAATGGTTACAGGATTTCGATGTGGAAGAAATGATTTAGAATTAAGAAAACTTCGAAGTTCTTTTAAATCTTTGAGAGGCAGTGTTGTTTGCAATTACACTTTCTACATTTGTTAGGCATTGAATCGTTACTAATGTTAAGAGTTTAAATTTTCGAATGGAATTGTGTTAACGGCCTTTAGGCACTTCGGACTCAGGATAATGTAGGGGAAAGGACGTGTGTAAGCAGTCGGACAGCGCCTGGTGTGAAGGTACCATCCCAGCATTAGCTTATTGTGATGTAGAACCAACAACACATTTCCAACTGAGCTATGGCTGCTCGGTTTGAAGTGTCGAGATCGAGGTGATGTATAATAACTTTATATTCAACGAACTCCAAATGCAACTCAGGGCCGTTTTTTACTGGAAACAACACGGCAATAACATAGGGCAGGATTTAGAAAGGAATCGGTCCTGGCATTATTCTGGACACACTGTAAAAAATGGCAGTATTAATTCAGCCCTTTTCGGTGCCTCAGGCTGACAAACACTTTTGTGTTTTAAATCAACACCGTTTGTTGTGTGATTTTGGTGATAGTGCTAATATGACCCCCTCCACTGTGTTGAATCTGTATTGGCAACACATCCATTGTGTTCAATCACTGAAACCAACACTGTTTGATTTTTTGTTGTGCAAGATCCCGGATAAAAACTGTAAGTTTTCAGTCTTATATGTTCTAGTTTCCAGAATCTAGTTGTCCATTTTGTTCATCTTTATTTCACTGGAAATATATGTTCGTAGACTTTTATTATTATTATTATTATTATTATTATTATTATTATTATTATTATTATTAGAAAAGGAATAGCAATCACGGTTTGAAAAGATGAGAGGAGTGGGGAGAAGCAGATGTTGGGAAATAGGAAGTCTCATTAAAGAAATATTAATAAATAAGATCTGTAAGTATGTGTATCTTGCTGTAACGATTTGGTACCGGTATGTTTGTTCTGGAGAAATTGTAGGAAGTACTTGAAAGTTATGGTAAATGTCCTGGAGGAAAATTACGATTTAGCATAGATGCCCTGTTAAAAATGTTGAACTTTATGTAAAGTAAGTAGAGGTTAGTTCTGGTCCCATATAAACAAATGAGGTCCGAAAAAATATTCTGCGGGTTGTGGACAGGCACGTACCCAAAAGTTCGTTTTGAGGGGTCCGAGGTCTGTCTGGGTGTGAAATTTACGTAAAATGCTTATAATTTTGCCAAAAATGATACTAATTTCACAAAAAAATCTTAATTTGGGAGGGTCCGGGGCCCCCAGGAGCCCCTCTCTGCTTGCGTCCCTGGTTGTGGAACGTTTACCCGAATTTTTTGGCATGGATAAGCATAAATACTAATTTTTATACAGAGTTGGTGTGGATGGAATCTTACTCGAAATCATGTGGGAAAATAATAACCAGCTGCAAGTCGTATCACTATTGACCTGTAAGCAAGAGAGCATGGAAATCCAATTTCTGTGAAAGAATATGAATTTCATCACCAAGTAAGAATAAATCTAACCCGTATTTACCCATGGAAAATCAATCATATTCCCACGATTATTTTCAAGAAAACATATTGAAGAAGGAAGAACAGATGAGCCACTTTTCTGTAGTGTCCTTAATTATAGATTAGCTTTTGAGGAAGAACTAAGCATTCTTCGCGAAAGGAACTTTCACTGATGAAGTCAGTGATTAACTTTCAGGGTTACAGAACCACGACCAGAATAAATCTTTGCATAGACGGCTCGTACTATTGTTTGAAAATAATTCTCCGTGGAAAAAAAAAAAAAAAAGCTTGTTATATTATCTGATATACTACTTCACTACTACATTATTCACTACTTAATTTCTTGATGATGTTGATATTTATAATAAATTCTGGTATTCTACCTAGTGACAGGTCTATGACCCAAAGATTCCCCGAACAAGGTGAATAGACGGTGGTTGTCCGTTGCTTTCTATCATATGGAAATATCCTAACCTACACGAACCACTACATTCATCGTGATGTAACCGGAAATGCAGGGCATTTCTTTATAAAATAATGCAGGGCACACTCAGGACCTTCTTCCACTTTGTAACCTAAGAGTACCCAGACAAAATTCTCGTTCACATCATTTCTACCTCTCAAAACCAAGATTATGTTTGGTCCAGCGATTTCTTGTATACAGATTATCACATTTTTACAATAATCTTCCTTTGCCACCAGATTTCTGCCTCAGTAAAAGTAAATTTCGAAAGACTTGTTATATGAATTTAGAATGAATGTTAAAAAAAATGATCTTATTTCTTATTGTATAATTCTTTGTTGTTGTTATTATTTTTATTGTTATATCACTTTGTTACAAGAACGGTGTAAAATGGCGTTTGCTGTATCCGTGCTAACTTCTAATAAATAAAAAAATATTAATGCGATTGGGACTCGCTAATGGCAAGGCGATAAGAAGGACCACCCATTCACCAGGGACACTAATTAATTTGCTAACTAAAAACGTCTAAAATGGGTTAGGAACTTACAATATACTAAATTGAACATTTCAGAAAAAGAAAAAAAAAATGCATTATTACATGAAACTCCTACTGTTGATAGGAAAAACGTGCACGAATGTGCATTTGTTTTCAACTTCCTTTCGCTCTTCTGTTTTTTTTTTCTTTTCGTTCGAAGTGAGCTAAAGTTCTCTAAAGGTCTTCAGTTTAATTTACTTCTTGTTTACAAGTCTTGCAGAGTTTATGGTGTAGCCATGCACCGCAAAACTGGTAACTGCATGGCGTAATACATTGGTTCCATTAATGAAGTAAAACTTTTCATTGTAACACAGTTTAACAACGACTGCGGCGTTAAAAAGAAATTTATTTCTTGCTGTGCATCCAACATAGAACGGTTTAAAATTTAATGTAAAGAGGGCAGTGCAGTTCAGTTTTTAGTATGGAGAGGATATTTGTGAGTGCTGCACAAAGTTTTTGTTCTGTGTGGTAATCCTTAACTGAATATTGAAAAAATAGGAACTCTGAATATTGATTTTTTTATAAAACAGAAAACTTCAGTAAATCGTTAACATACGAAGGAAAAAGTGTTTGTAGTTTAGATTTATTTTTCTACTTATTTCATTTTAATGCAAATATTTGTCAGTTTAATACTTGTTTTGTAGAAAAATAATAAAATTCTAAAAATCATGGCCCTAGTAATAACATATGGGTCAGGATCAATCACCGAACCAGCAACGTTATTTGGGTCAAGTTATGGACCGCGTCATCACACAGAAATAAAGAAATTGATTCCATTGACCAAACACGAACAACCAAATATTAGTGTTCAACATTACATAGAGAATCCCTATTGCAGTCTTCAAATATTTCTAGTAAATCTATGTCAAATTTTGCTATAGTAAATATTTAAACTTTAAATTCCAAACGACAGCTTAAATAACAAAAAAATGGACAAGAATTCTGTACCAATTTAAGCCTTCAGTTGGAATTTAAAGTCTCAGTATTTTAATAGATATAACAAAAGTTTGAACTTTTATATAGACTAGAAATAATTTGTCTTATAATTACAATTGGAGTTCTCTATGTAATGTTGAAAACCAAACATTTGGTTGTTCACCTTTGGTTACCAGAAACAATTTCTTTCAGTGTGAGTTCCCGATCCACTTATGTCCGGGCCAGGCCGTTTAACCGAAGTGACCCGATTTCAGCTCTGCTCTTCCCTCGCGCACAATAAACTTATACTTTTTCATTCATAACTCAATCTAATCATAGTTTGCGATGTACATCGCGGACTACGAGTGAACACTTGTAAGACTGATATTCTCCACTGATATTTTCTGTAGTTTCCCTCGGCCACACCAGGCGAATATTGGAATGTTACCTTGAATTGAGGCCTGACCGACCGATCGTCGATTTCCTTCTCTAATGACCAGGTATAAGTTATTGAGAAGATTGGTCGTAGATATTGTAAAGTCAATATATATATATATATATATATATATATATACTAGACTAGAGAGAAAGAAGCTTATCAGAGGAAAACCGTCAGTTTTAGATCTTGAAAATCTTGGAAAACACAGACAGACATTCGAGATAGAACTAAGCAACAGATTCAGCGCCTTGGAAGAGTTAGAGGATGAAGAAGACATCGATAGCAGAAATAAAATACTGACTGAGATAATAAGAAAAACAGCCAAGGAGATAGCAGGTACCAGAAAGAAAAGAGAGAGCAAAATCTCAGAAGAAACTAAGCTCTTGATGAAGAAAAGAAGGGAAATGAAAGAAGAGGAAAATTGCATAAAGAGGATTGAGTACATAGAATTAAATAAAACCGTAAGAAAGAAAATAAGAGAGGATGTACGAAGATATAACGAAAATCTTGTTAGAAATACAATCGAGGAAAACAAGAGCCTGAAGAAAGCCAAACAGCAGCTCATGATAGGGAAAAAGCAAATAATGGCAGTTAAGAGACCAGACGGGACCGTAACACGAAATAAGGAAGAAATTATAAACATATTTCAAAATTTCTACACAGAATTGTACTACTCCGAGGAAGAGCTAGGAAATGAAGATTCAGAAGAAATTGATGTTGATGTCCCAGACGTAATGAAAGAAGAAGT
>JAGDQP010031450.1:1171-21929 GCA_022664845.1 Lepisma saccharinum
GAATTGGCACAGAAATAAAACTACCATATTGAACTCAGCCGCCATCTTGGAAATGGACCACGTGTCAGGTTGACGACATCGATTTTCAAAGTGTCTATAACTATGTTAATGATAATCAAAAGAGAAACTCTTCGCTAAAACTTTTGCACACGGTATCCTATATAGGATACCGAATCCGGAACCTCTTGACTAAAAGGAAGTGAGCTTTACCACTCACCATAGTGGAAACTGCATATCTAACAAGGTATTATAAAATAAAAAAGTTCCAGACTACAAATAATACAATATTGAAAGATAACTAAATTAAATTAAATTAAGCTCGAACTAATTTGCTTTTCAAGTAAGTAGTGCGTAACTCACCACAAATACATAACCAAATATACAGAAGCCTGAAGAAATATTTTAATATAAAACGAATTAAATTAGTGAGTAATTAAAATATTCACGAAAAAGCTAGCAAATGCATCTATCTATTGCACTTGAGCCCGACATTAGGTCATGTACTCACTTAACGAACACATTCTGCCAGATATTAATATGTAAGTGACATTGCAAGATGACACCATTTATCCATTTGTGAAAGTGTAATGTGAATTATCGTATTTTAAATGCTGTCAAACACGATTGAACACTTAGTTTCTCCATCATAGAAGATGGTAGGAGGCATAAGAGTAATGACTATCTCGGCTGTTATTCACTGCAGATCAATGATATTGAGTTCATCTTGATGTATTCATTTTATGTCAGGGATTTAATGGGAAACATTCATTTATCAGTTGATGTTCAACTATCAGATTCGCTTCATTCCTTCGCATAAATTTTAATGTGTTACCCACTACAGGCCCGTCAGTATTTGGAAGTTTATGTAAGAAAAATGTCATATCACAAATTAATGAAACGGATTAAAAATGTCGTAGCGAGTTCAAGTTTATCTTCTCATTCAGAAGGAAAATGGGTTGTAATTTCTCATTTCCACGTTCTACAATTGTGCCGCTAAATTAAACAAAACTATAATCTGAGTCCTAACTTTCCTTCAAAACGGCCAGGAAATACCTGATAAGTGTACAAGTTCTGGGTATTTAGTAACATCCATGGATTTAAAAAGTTACGAATAAAAACGACATGACATTTCCTACTCATTGAATTTATGAATACACTCACAAGTACGTTAATAACATTGAACTCCGCAAGTTTATTTAAGGTTCATGTAAAACAAAGCTCTCCAACAAAAGATGGTAGCATTATCTTCGTATATGTCTAACATATTTTTATCGTTGAACGAAATTTCAACGTTGCTTCTACAAATTCAAGCCTAGAGGGTTCAAACTTTTCTGGAAGAAAGTTCATAACAAATTCACGAGTTCATTCCCTGTCGATTTTTTTATTTTCTTTCTTGTTCATTTTTGAAAGAGCTTTATTGTTATACCTTCGGATATCCATAGCAACAATGAAGCTCCTTCAACAATTGGTTATGAACTTTCTTCCATGAAAGTTAGAACCTCTAGGCTTGAATTTGTAGGAGCAGCACTGAAATTTCGTGCAACGATAAAAATACGTTAGACATATAAGAAGACAGTGCTGCCATCTTTTCTTGGAGATCTTTACTGTACATTAAGTTTAAGCAATACAATGCTATGGCAATTATAAATTCCTTATTGATACGCGAGGGGAGCTTACAGGATTTGTTTGTAAAAGATCAGTGAAGATATACATGTCTTGGACAAAATATTTACACTTTGCTGAAGCAGAATAATTTCCATCAGTTCTTTCCAATTTAGATACTAAATTCTGATGCGCGGAATTCCGTACAAATTGCGTTAAATATATCCTCTGATGATAGTGCAAAGATGGAGCAAGACGGGTTCTAACTCGTATCATTCATTCAGATTACAGGGGTGGTGATAGAAGGTAATTTTAAACTTAGAAACTACTAGAGCTAGGAAGGTGATTGAGGTGTCGCTGGAAAGTTCTCGTTAAGAGAATTCAAATACGTATAGTGAAACATTGTAGGAGCTGTGGCAGAGACAGAGAGTAATTTACATGTTACAATGGAACATTGATAAAAAAAATAGATGCTCGCTGCTGAAGCCTGGCGGTAGCTTATATACACAGTCCTCTGGCTGGGCTCCACCTCACATGTTTCATCAGCTGTCACACTTTATGTTTGCGGTTGGATTAAAACTTTGATTATTTTTATCCGACTATTTCGTTTGGCGACCATTTTCCAAGATGGCTGCCTTATTACTACAGTGGCGTTGGTAAACTTTACTCCTTCGTTTTAATTACACTTTTTTTTCATACGGAAACAGTTTCCAGACGTTCTGTTTCAATTTGTTTGTGGTTCAACTCCATTTTTACCCCACTATTAGAGCGGTTTTTTTGTTGGAGAAAAGATTTGAAATTTCATCTCGAGAAACGTTATGATTTATGGTAGCCTTTTCAATGAAAATATAATCCTTTTAGATGAATTGTAGTTCATCCGAAATGTTCACCTGCCTGAAAAATGAAAACTAATCAACAAAATGTTGAAGCTGCAAAAAAAAGGAGGGGTATTGATTCATAAGTACTAAGAAGAAAGAGTAATATTCTTATGAATGAAAAAGAGAAAATTTGAACCCAACAGAAATTGAACCCCTGCCGTCCGGCCAGAAATTCAACTCTCTAACACCTACGCTACCGAGCAACTGAAAGGTAATGTCTTCGATTGGATCTTTATTATCACGTCCGGTATTTGAGAACAACATTTAAGGTTATCATTGAGAGAAATTACCAGGTTTTCTGTTGTTATTTATATTTAAAGACGATTAACTTCAGAGGAGAACTTTCGTATTTCGATAAGTTTTGTTGTAAAGAATGGAGGATTACAGACTTGACTTGATCCATGTTACATTGTGAAAAGTACTAAAAGGATGAAACATTTCTCTTTCAATTTTAAAGAACGAATCGCATCTGTTAAAGCAATGGGATTCTATCACAAAAGATCATATTTTACATCTAAATTAAGCGTGTTTCGTGAAAAACAATAATTTAATAATCGTTTATGAAAACACTTCCTTATCGAAGATAGAGTGAACATTTTCACACTTCTGATTTCGTTTGTAGAAAGAATTTTCTTGCAATTGGCAAACTAGCAAAATTACATTCGATGTAACTCTTGTCAAAATAGGTGCATTTTTACAGTATAATTTGGAAACATGGGATGTCATAATTCTAATGATCGTACATTGAATTGAATTTATAGATTATCTTTAAGCAACTTAGGTCGAGATCTAATAATAATGCACTCACAGGATTTTAATTCAAGTGATTCAAAATAAGTTTCGAAAAAAAAGACAATAAAGTACATATCAACCTATGAAGGTGAAACCGTACACGTTGATGTTTCCGTATACTGTACTACAGGAAGAAGCAAAAGGGGGAGAGAGCACATATATCAAAGGCAACCGTGTTCAAGACATTGAAGAAATTTGATGAGAAGGAATCTGTCCCCGACAGGAACCGCAGTGGACTACTAAGGACCGCAACCGACGAGAACATGGCAACAGTATTTTCAACTGTGTGAAAAGCCCCCACACGTTAGTATTCGACGATTACAGTCGATATCAGCTGTTGGTGAGAGGTGCTGAATGAAGACAAGTGGTAACCGTATAACCTTCAATTGCAGTAACGCCTAAGTGAGGATGACCCAAGTGTAACCAGTTTGCACAACGGGCTCTGAAGCATTGCAACGGGGCTCCAATATTTCCTTCGTGTGTGTGTTGTATAGCGATGAGATCCTATCCGCGGTGAGGTCAATAAGCAGAACCATCGTTATTGCTCTGATGCCAACTTATCATAGACAGATGGCAATCAAGAGGTGGTGGGAGCAAGGTCATGATGCGATGTGAGATACCTGATTTGTGAAGCCGAAATTCATCCAAGGCACTTAAATTATTAACAATACCTGGACATCCTTCGCGAAACCGTGTTCCCGTCACTACTGAATTCTAAAGGCGATTTTTCTGTATTCTTCGAGCAAGACTAGCGCCCAGGGACGAGAGTGCTTGGATATCCGATTTCCTGGATGTTTGATCGACTTTGATTTCACCTCCGTTAATTTCTTCCTTTCGGATCACCTGAGAGACATGGCGTATCGAGAAAAAAACAACAATCTACATCGTCTCCAGGACCCGCAAAATGACTGTCACTTTAAGCACAATGATGTAGGACGCTTACAAGCAAAGTAGCAGAGGTTGAACATTGTGATGTCAAACGCATACTGGCCCAGAAGAAATATAAAAATTAGTATTTTCTATAACAACGTTATCGTTGATCCCAAGCGGCGTGTGATTGGGGGGATTAATCTCCACTTCGAAGTTTATAAAGGTTTAACTACAGTATTGGAATTCATAGTTATGCAAGGCAAATATCCGTAGGTAATGCGGATGTGTTTTGTTGTTAATACAAGCTCTACACTAAACGGATTACTAATTTTGTTGGACAGCAATATGAGAAACCCTAGGCAAAATTACATGTTCGATATTTGTTCATCAGATTGCATTCTATAAATTACAATCAACAATCTGCTCCGAGCTTCGGGCCTATATTGCAATATGCTTATCAAAACACTAGTTACCAAATTAACACTGCTGTAGTATCATTCAATAAAGAAACCTACGTAGCCTTTGAAATTTAACTGCTTCAATGAGGAAACCTCAAAGATGCTGTGCAATGTGAAATATGGCTCTTGCTACGTTTGCGTGTTACTCACTTCTATTTTCTTTTTGCCAATTTTATTAAAATTACACACTTGCGATTTGTGGATTAACAAGGCGTATAGCACTGTACTAGATTTACATAATAAATACGGCATTGGCTTCAGTTTGGTCAATTGCCTTATTTGCTTCAAGCACTTGTCTGCAACAACTTGTCTAATAAACTTATAAGATACCAAAATACATTTCTTGTTCTTGTATTTTTCTTATTTCTGTTTCTTTGTAACCTTCTTTATTTTAAATATAAATAGGAATAAATTGAAAACAGGAAATCAAAAAGGGTGTAAATGCCAGAAATTTGATAATTGTGTTTTCGATGTTAAAATGTTCGAATTACCAAGCCTAAGAATCTTGAAAAAACTTAGGAGTACCTAGACCATTGCAAATAGTACCAAATTATGATGGTAGATGTCGTAGTGCTGAATATTCAAGGCGGAGAGACCTTCCATTTATCCTCTCTCCTGTAAAATTTCCACTTTGGTACTTACATCGTTTTCCATTTCTAATCTTCAATTTATTCTGGTAAGTTGCTAGGTTTTTAATAAAAATATCTATATTTATTATTATTTTCAGAGTTTCTGATTTGTACTGTTATTAGAAAATTTCCATATTGTTTTATTTCTTTGCTATTAACATCCTAAACAA
This sequence comes from Lepisma saccharinum, assembly GCA_022664845.1. Taxonomy (NCBI): domain Eukaryota; kingdom Metazoa; phylum Arthropoda; class Insecta; order Zygentoma; family Lepismatidae; genus Lepisma; species Lepisma saccharinum. The sequence goes on from JAGDQP010031450.1 coordinate 6,571, forward strand.
GCTGGCAAGATTCTAAGCACGGGACCTACAATTATCCGGTAAAGTGAAATCCAAACAATTCTATTCAATGGAACCGTACGGGATTCGCGGATGTGTTCACACGGACAAACATAGAGAGTTAAGATTTCGACGAATCAGAGTAACTTCCGTTGTTAGTGCAGGCTCTTAAGTATTTAGCTTATTTAATTGAAACATTGAAAAAATTACTATAAGTCGATTCTAATTTATTGACTTGGCAAACATTACAAAATTAATTTCTTCTCCTTTTATTCCGAATGGGTATTCCATTCTGGCAAACTGGTCTTATAAAACAGCGTGAAAAAAATGACCTATTTCATTAGAAGAAAACATGTAGTACAAAAATCACAAATAAAATAATAATATGCTATAAAGGAGATAAAACTTTTCAAATATAATTCAGAAGGATCTTATTAAAGGTGTATTACTATAAATTTAATAGCAGTTGATAGGAGTAATTTATAAAAGATAATTAATAAATATTTGTTATTAATTAGATTTTAACATTGACATTACCAAATTATATTAAATAAGTTTTATTTAAATCTGAACATATGATAACTTGTTTTCCATGACTGTCAAATGATCATGATTAATTAGAACTATTACAATGAATGATTTCTTAGAATTATTACAATGAATGATTAGACTTTCATCTTGAATACAATTCAAAATGGTCAACGAAACTGATATGCTTGGGCAAACTCAAAACAATTTAGCAAAATATCTTTGTATTTGTATTTACTTTAATAGAATTAAAAAATGTGGTTGTGACAATTATATTTTTTGTAGTATTTTAATAACTAATGATTTAGGTCTCTCTCGACTCTGCAACTTGTTAAATTTCTAAATCCCACACCTCAGTACAGATTAGAACCCAGAATCTCGGGATATTGGTCTAAAGTTTTATTTCACACCAGACGACTTACGATTCTACGAAATATGTTTTATTTCCTATTTGATATAGATACATAGTACACAATGTCATACGTTAAATTGTGTGACAAATTTTACAATTAAGGGTAGATTGAACCGTTTGTATTTTGAGCTGTTTTAGTCAACTCTCCCTCAAAAATTCATAATCTCATATGTTGTAGACATTATAAAGCTGTAACGAAAGTTTAAATAAACGTTGTTTACTGTCAGTAGGTTCCGTAAACGCTCTCAGAACTTCCATCTGGCCTACACGTAGAGAAGTTAGAATACAGTACACAAACAAAAGACTGTAACAGAGCGGCTCATTTGTATCCAGCTCACGTGCTGTTGGATTACTTCGGATAATTACTGGGGAGGAGACAAGTGTTTTGACCACGCTAATACCAAATATCCTAACGTAAATTGAATAGATCCATTTACAAGAGGCTTCATTTTACACAATTAGTTTTTTCTTTCGGAAGACGAGGAAATCTTTCATTTTGTTGACTTTTATGTTGAATGATAGTTGTTACCTTCTACTTTGAATTCGACTGACGAGCCATCGTGGTGAACAGTGTGGTGCCAAAGAGACGACTAATCGGTGGGTGCGTTAATGTGAGGAATTATTTACAAGTACAGGCGAATTAGCACTTATCGGGGGAAAAGTAATAATGATTTTTTCTTCATAAGACTGTTATAAATACGTTTCTTAATAACACATTAAAAGTCCGTACAGATCCACCTTAAGCTTAGTCTGCCATCTTGAAAAGTGGAGAATCCAGGGGTTCTTCCGGTTTTTTTTTTTTGTTTTTTTTTTTTAAGATTTTCTCGAAAACAGTTCTTTTTAGGGATAAAATGCAAAAGACGAAATCGAAAGAGAAGGAAATTTCCTATCAGACTGCTACTTTAGTTTTTGGGGGGAATTTTTATTGTCAAGAAAAATATAATTATACGCCCATAGTAGTCATTTTTCAACAGATATGCCTAATTTCTACTATGTTAAGTTAATTATCACTTGTTTATTTTATGATGAATGAAACGTAACAGCAGATAACCTCATTAGCATAATATTAACCCCACACCGACCAGTGGCGAACCTCGAGAGAGTGTGGGGCTGCGTGTCCCCACCCCATCAGGAAAAACTTCTAAGTTTTAAAAATATATTTCCAAAATGTATTTCAGACAAAGCTTCGATTTGTTTTCAAACCAACCTCATTTATCGAGAAATATCAAATTTTGGCTATAACGGTGTAATATTATATGATAAAACGCAACAATATGAGCGGAAATATAATAAATGTATTCCAAAAGAAAACGCTTTTAGGTAAATTTTTAAAAATCTTCCTGGTCTTAACGACCTGCGTCCCCTTACAAAAATTCTGGATGCACCTGTCTTATGGAGTAAATCATGAACTTTAACCACTTGTTTGGTCCAAAAAATCAAAACTTTTTCTGAAATACATTTCTGAAATAATTCTATTTAAAAAAATACTTGGTGTGGTGGGGACACACGAACCCGCTCCTCTCTTGATTCGTCATTATTCGGGTGGGTTTCCAGCTTCAATAATGAGCTTATCTGTGATTAAATTTCTTTTATCATAAAATAAACAATTGATAATTAAATAATCATAATAGAAATTAGGTATATCTGGCGAAAAATGACTCATTAGGGAGCATATTATATTTCTTTCCAATATTTATTAACTTTGCCTTCACAATGAAAGGTACCCAAGAAAAACTAAAGTTGTAGTTTGATAGAAAATGTTATGTTGTTTCGATTTAGAACCTTTTCATTTTATCCCTAAGATGAATCGTTGCCGAGATAATCTTGAAAAACCGGCGGAAGACCAACCCCTCGATCCGCCATTTTTCAAGATGGCGGACTTAGCACAAAGTGGACTGTCTGGACTTTCAATGTGTTACTAAGAAAGACATTTACAACAGTCGTATGAAGAAAAAAATCATTTTTGTTTCCCCGCGATGTACGCGTATATCCAATGTCTAACTCAACTGTACTATTAAGAGAAAAAACGATACAAATCGAACAAACTATTCGCGAGATAACTCAAAAAAGTATGTGGATATAAAATACACAATAGCACGTCTTTGATTCAAACGTGGCTATATTAACTGTGTTCGCTGAGTCATATGTGCGTATTAGAAGGGAGTGTCGAGTACATGTAGGGGAAACGGTGCGCTAAACAAAGGTGTAGGTACTGCTTATTTTCATGTCAAGAAATTGCGACGAGATAATGAGTTAGACAAGTGCTAGGCCACCATCCACACTTTGACGTCAAGTTAGTTGCATAGTAGTCAGGGGGTTTCACATGAATATTATCTATATGCAAATTGGAACTAGCCTTTTGTGTTGTTTCTTTTGGTGATATGAACGATCGAACTAATCGGTATCTGCCATGTTAAACGTACTTAATATTATTATATGAATATTTTTCATAAGAAATAAAAGTGAATTCCTCTTTTACAGGGGATTTAAAGTACATTTACCCTCCCGGTATCCTTGGTATTATTCAATTTGTAACAGAAATTATAGAAAAATAAATGTATTATACATAGGTCAAAAACAATTACAGGGACATGGAAAAACAAAGTAAGGAACACTCAACGCTAGTAGGACAATACTGCCGTAACAGACCCAGCAGACCCACGGCGAAAAATGAGTGAAATAGAGCCCCAGAAGGTGTTAACACACGTGGGTCAGAAACAGACACATGACAAGAAATGCTACAAGATCGTATAGAATCACACAAACGAATATGCACACAACAGTAACTTATCGCTAGTAAGATGTATGGTTTCCGCGAACTGCTAATACCTCTGCATACCTGTTGGGTATGCAATTGATGAAGTCGACCCGAGTCTGTGGTATCCTCGGGCAGTCCCTCAGAAGGGCAATTTCCAGCTGTTGAGGAGTTACTGGACGTGGCGGCTTATCTGCAATGCATCTTCCCCTAACATACCAGGAGCGTTCTTTAGAATTGAGGTCCGGCAAGCACGTGAGCCACACCATACGTTCGATACCTGTCTCTTGAAGCATAGTATCGAACGACTGAACTCGGTGAGGACGGGTGTTATCGTCCATAAAAATAACAGGAGCAATAGCTGTCGCCATAGGGACAACATGAGAGCTGAGGATATCACTTGTCACGTCACAGTTTTCAGTCTACCATGCAGAATGACATGTGGGTCTGTACGTCTTCAATTGAGAATGACGGCGCACCCCATACATCCACCGCCACCATATTTAAATTTTTCACACACAAGAGAAAGTTCATTACTGGGTCTATCTTCCCGCCCGTCCATTTTCTGCCTCTAGACTGAAGTGCGACTTACGGAGAACCACACTGAACTGCACTTGGCATGCCCCAACTCTCGATGGTACTAACCCTAGTTTCTATAAGTTCTAAGATATCGTGTCCTCAATGGGACACAAACTATCGGTCTCCGTGCATAGAGACTACCTTTAGGTAAACAATTCTTGATAGTTTTGATGAACATCCTGCGTCCTGTTGGTGTGAGCAGTGCATCTTTGGAGGTATGTCGCCGTTTGGCCCTCATTCCGACCTGCGCTACCACTTGGAACGGCCACCTCATGCACTCGTGTCTCGTGAACGGCCTTGTCCTGGCCGTCACCGAACATTTTCAGTTTGTTTAAATTGTATACATTCTATGAAAATGATACTGGGCGACACTCGAACTGCTTCTGCAACGACTCGTCGTGGTTGTCCTGCTTCCTGCCTGACTATAGCTTTGCAAACCATAGATGTAAGTGAATCCTGCTATTTTGACACACTTCCTATTCAACATTTCCCTAAACGGGTACACAAGCACTCTCTGTCTGTTGTAGGCACACTACTGGGCTTATTCAACGCTGTGGTTTTGTGTTTTAACACGTTCTGTAACGCGTGTCACCTTACATCGTCCCTGGCTCTATTATACGCATGATTCAACATGGATCTGTTGTGTCTGTTACGGAAGAGCTACTACTTTTATCCGTAGCCCTGTGTCATTGTCTCTTTTACTTTTTCTACCTTATTCCTCTAATTGTTTACCAGTGTATAAAATTAGTGTTGCTATTTGAACGTTGTTGAGCAGCAGAAGGAAATTCACTTTTAAAAAATACATACATGGCAGTAGGAATAAGGATGCTCTTTGGGTGCCGCCAAAACTTCTTTGATAAACAGTGATTTTTTTTTAGTTAATCTCACAATACTGAATTTATCAGTACTTAGCTATTATTTAAAAGCAAATTGAAGCTTAATTCGACTGACAAAATATACAACAAAATATGGACGCTCTATCAACCTCTAGCCATGGTTGCAAATAAATTTCCAGAACTAAGAGGACTTTTATTGGCTGGAAGAAAGGAGACACGCTGTTAACTTTATCAGTATATACCAGTATACTTCTTTTCGATCGAATATTTATAAAAAAAATAGGACATTAACCAGCCTTCCTTTTCATTTCCATCACTAATTATATGCGATCACTAAGAGATGGCGCGAATATGATGTACGTATTCCGGTACATTCATTGCCTATTTTGATAATAGCTGGTTTATGTTCTCCTAGCTCGTAATATATATTTCGAAAGGTGACATGTAAATTACATATTGAAAAGCATTTTTTCACGAATTTCTAACCTAAACGTAGAAAATTCACTTTCACACGCGGAAAATCGTGTTGGAGCTTAAGATATACCTGAACAATGAAAACGAAATATCAGAGTATTACATTCTCAGCATCTTAGAACGAAGACATGAAAGAAAATGTATTTAATTTCAATTTACTGAAAGTTATGTTTTACTCTTATTGGAATTAGCGTTACTGCCAAATTTTGCTAAAATAAAATAACTTAGGTTGTTGACGTGCTAAAGCTTAGAAACTTAGTTAACCTCAGTGTAGGAAGCGATGGAAGCCAGTTAGGATATGATACATACCATTCCCTGCCTTACCATATCAAAAAACTGGATTAATATTAACAGTAATTGTAACGTTATGTACCAAAATGTAAGCGTGTTTAATGGTTTATTCGACATTTAGAATCAACACAGTTTTCATCGTCAAGAAGTGGATAATAACGCATTTTAGAAACGTTTTTGACGTCCTTTATGCTCAACGGCTCAACATCACCTTTTTCAGATGGCCAAAAGAGAGCATTGAACCTTTTGACAGAGAGTATAAATATGTCTGTGTATACATATTTAGTTCTACTTCGTCCATTTATTTCACCTTGATATATTAATTTTGTTTGTAAATTCTTCAACTGTTTGCAGCGAGATTTGAACATGTAACCTTCCGATTTATTCGTCATTCTAACCACTTGGCTATGGAAGCAACTTCATAGTGACTACTGTTTTTTGTTACGAAGACTATGTCTGAAGTAAAAGCATTCGTATAGGCTTGAATTTGATACTGAAATTGCTGAGTGGATCTTGTATTACAGATCCGCAAGTTTTTCCGTTGATTTTTCTCTCCGATCCCAGTCCGTCAGATAATTGACAATATTACTGATAGCTGGCAGTGCTGAAAGATGGTATGAGTTTCAGAGTTAGGGTAAGCTTTGCAAGACTGTAGTCGGGTCACATGCTTCAAGCCGTTATGATGCCACCGAGTTGGGCATCAGCCTATGAGTCGACAATGGCCCATTTGTAATATCCCTCCACGTCGGCAGCTACTATAAATACATACAGTGAGTCAATGTATTCTGCTTAAAGGCTGTCTTGGTGGACGCCATTTTCGAACTGCAGCAGTCGGTATAAATCCAAAAGTCTGCTCAAGCAGTATGTGATAGGATTTTTATCATATGGTAAAAATATGCCTAGTTTTCATGGTCACGAAGTGGGCGATTATAAAAATATACTTTCGAAACATATTGTATTCGTTCACTTTTTCAACGGTTTATCCGATATTTAACATTTTTTGAAAAGATGGGAGAGAAAAATAAGAAAGACGAAGCGGGATTGGAGAGAAAATCAACGAAAGAGCTTAGGTAGCTGTAACACAAGATTGAATCAGCAATCTCGGTATATAATTCAAGTCTATACGTATGCCTTTACTTCAGATACTGTCTCCGTTACATAACATAAATTGTAAAATTGTTGTTATTATGAAAAAAAATGTATCCACAGCCAAGAGGTTAGAACGACGAATAAATGGGAAGGTTCCAGGTTTAAATTTTCCCTACAGACAGTTGGAAAATTTACGAACAAAATTGATATATCAACATGAAAGAAATGGACGAAGTCAATCTAAATATGTATATCAATAGATAACAATATGGTTAGTAACGTTCTGTCAAAAGGTTCGATGCTCTCTTTTGACCAACTGAAAAAGGTTTCGTTAAGCCGTTGAACAGGTGAGCATAAAGGATGTTAAAAAGCGTTTCTAAAATACTTTTATTCAACGTTCACACATCGAATAAATCTTTGAACACACGGACATTTTGGTACATACACAAGTTTAAAATAACGTACTGGTACTAACGTTTTATCCAGGGTTTTCCTAGGTTTTCAATGTGTGTGTTCTACTGGTATATATATATATATAACAACAACAAAACAACAATATAACAAAAGAACAATATAACCAATTACCAGATGCATTTCTAGTCCAGTTAATAAAAAAACAAATAAATTTAAATTAATTTACTCTTGTGTGCGATAAAAGTCTAATAATAGCTTATGATTTTAAAACAAATATGTATTCACTATCCCGTTACATCATTACAACTTAATTTCAGTCTTTGTTGCAACACTAGACTTCAGTAGCTACCGACATCAGTAACAAGTACCATAAAACTAATCAGAAGCGTGTACGTACAGATACAGTATCTTTGGAAGTCGAAGAACAACTCATTTAGAACATTCTGCAAGAACCAGTTCGACGTGGTAAGATTTTCTTTTAATTGTTTTGAGTGTATAGTAATTTTTCGGACGCTCTGTATACGTCAATATACTATAACCTATCCTATACTATCCACCCATAATCTGAAGGTCATCTTAATTCCAGAGTTCTCTTCAGTTAATGCAGCCAATGTCATTTTGTCATCTGCAAGTCGTTTTTTCCGAATTTGTGAATATGTAATAGTGTTGTTGGCTTTGTTCTTTTTTAACTTAGTGCCAGTTTTCTTATATTTTTTTTAATCATGTAATGAAAAAAAACTCTAAATACTATTTAAAAATAAAGAATATTTCTTAATTTATAGTGTAATAAACAATAGATCATATAGATTCATTTCATAATATGCTTACAAGATTCCTCTCTGTAAGTTGACTTAAGATTATAATTATGTAGCGCCCCGCTGAGAAGGTTGTTAAGGTTACCGTCGTCTCACGCAATTGACTAGAAAATCCGATGGTTAGATTACAGGAATCTTAGTACATTATGTTCAAGTGATTTTCTTCCTGTTTACTATTCAAAAAAACTATTATTAATTTGAAAATATTTGAGGCTGAGATCACCTGCAGCGAATATGTTAATCCAACAGGAAGCGGTCGATCGATTCAACACTGCTTAGTTCTCTACATGGCAAATTTCCTCCGCTGCCGCTTTTCTTGTTACGTAGGGAATATACAGGTGTTTGAAAATACACAACAATATTTCAGAAATGGTATAAAAAAAACTGATTGTGACAATCTTAGTACAAAAATATGACGTCTTGGAGATAGGTGTGGCCAAAGTTTGCAAGATCATCAAGGTGTGTCCAAGATTGCAACATCATCACAAATGGTATAACATGCCAGCTTATCAGAAAATAATTAACGTTGTAGTATCCAATTATTTCGATTAAGGAGGGAAGTTTACAACGGATTCTCCTCAAGCAATTCATTTTGATAAAGTCGATGGTAAACGAACATATGAATCTCCTGGAATCTGAAGTTCTCAGTAATAAATCTGACTTAAACACGTTGTTTAGATAATTGTCATTAACTCAGCCGACACGCCTTACGCTACTATTTTTTTTTTTTTTTTAAGAAATAACATAATTCGTGCAGATTCTATGTTGATTTTGAGATCCTCAAACTCCGAAATTACTCTTTTTTTTTTGTTTACAAAGACTGATATGATCTATTTTAATTCTTGTCGTAAGAGGAATTCAGTTCTGAAATATTTACTAATATTTTTAAAAACTCTGTATAATATAGTATAAACCTTGCAATTGGCTCTAAAGATAATCACTCAGTAATTACCAATGTTCATTCCACTGTATTGTATATTAGCATAGGCTTATAAAGAAAATCAAATATTTTTGTTTCACTGCAGGATACGAGATGGCGAGAAATGTCTGTTTGGCTAATGAAATTAAGCTTACGAAGTAATATTAAAATATTTGGGTTAGAAAATTGAATGTATTATATAAATATAACGCTAAATTGACGTTACGTTTGCAGATAGAGTTAGCTTCATGCAACATGCAATGTGTAGATAAATAAGACGAAAACCTCAGAAAAGAGTACTGCAAACACTTTGTATATTAGGATACACCGTTATGGATATTGGCTAACAAAAGAATAATGTTTCTCCAAGGTTATAAAAATCTAAACCGTCAAGACAGGAACGCTTCAGGAATAAAAAAACATTTAAAAGTTTAAAAGAACTTTTTTTAATGTAAGCTATACGCGATATATAAATATTACGTAAGTTTTTCAAGTGTGATCTACATGTCTCGATTGATGGGTTACATGTATGAGACAACTCGTTGGCCAAAACACATTTTACTATCATTTTTTTAGTAACACCTCCATCAATTTTGCAACTCATCTTTCTTTGAATGTATTGTGTTTCCACCTGTCATACCCGCAAGTAATAAAAGTGTCGCTACAAAGTGCTCACTATAGGATCAGTATACAAAATACCAAAACTAACGTCGCTTTTGCTTCAGCAAAATCACTTAGTATTCAGATTTGAATTTAAGTACATCGTTGGAACATTGTGTCGCAAGAAATACATTTATTGCAATGAACTTGGTTCCGAACCGTGTGCAATGAAGAAAAAATAATGTCATTCTGTCATCTAGCAAAATAACAAATGTAAAAAGTTTAATGACAGTTCATTGTTGCTACATTTTCTTCTTCTAGTCACGGATTCCGCCAGGAATTTCAGTTTGCAGGGTGTAAAGACATAATTGGGAGGGTGCTACTGGAGTTTTGCATGGTTTCTATCGGTTTTTGACCGTACAATTTCAAAGTTTAGAATATGAGGGGGGTACACGCCGAAGGATCTCGCGGAATCACTGAGTACGACACATCGAGAGACATCTATCTATAACCTATACAATATTGTTGTGATAATGTGCTACGGGTATGTTCTAAAGATATTATCTCTTAGGAATATTTTGTTGATTCGTTCAAGGCATTTGTTCTTGCGATTTCTTTTTGATTTTCAGAAAAGCAATTTTCTTGAAATTTCCCCTTAGAATACAGATATTATCAAATTTTCTACACCTATTAAGAATTTAAAGTAGATTCTATTAGGATATCATGTGCTTTATTGGAAAATAATTGAGAGGAAAAGATGATCCTCTCTAAGTGATCTGTATAAAATCCGTGCGAAACGTTATGAAATTGCCAACTTTGCTTAAAGTAAAGGCAAATTTCCTCGTCTTCATCTTCATTCTTCTCTTAGCCCTCGCCTCTCACCCCTCAGCTATTCCCTTCGCATTTGCCTAGAAATAAGTGTTTTCTTTTTTTAGATGGATTACTTTATTGAATCTATACCTACATCATATATGTATGAGACAATCAAGTTTCAACGAAATAAAGTGCATATACATTGCATGCATGCAAAACATTATTTTTATGTTAATGCTTTTAATGAAGATTCATCGGATTTTTAAGGAGATCCGTGGCTCAAGAGAGTTTAAGAACCATAATTGTTTTTCTACGTTACAAATTTACTTCATTTTAATTAAAATCAACTTACTTAATAAAGCACTGAAAAAATGCAAATGTAAACAAATCACAGTAACAATAAAATTAATAAAGCGAAATTATGGCATTCAAGTAAAATGAGTTGTGAGACCCGTTAGAAGTTCACAAGTGATAAACATGTAATACTTTCTGGCAGAGAACCGGCTCGGTACAGGATATCAAAAGGGAAGTAGCGCTACCTGAAAGCACTGCCACCTATGAGCCATCTGCTCAAGTACGTGATAAACGATAAAGATCCTTCGGAAAGCGTTGGTTGCCAGCTGCCTGTCTAGTGTACGAAGTAGAGTGTTAGAGCGCTGACAGATCGATTCCCATCCAGAACAGTTTCGCATTTTTCTTTACATAAAATTAGTTCCTTTAACTACATATTAATAAAGAGAACCCTTTTGCTTCATTTTGCATTTCAATATGTCTTTATGCCAAGCGAGCCATAGCAAGAGCAAGCGTGTTAATGGTCAGGTTAGACCTTAGTTTGTCTCTCGCTTTTTATTTTCCACATTTCAAACAAGCTTTACGGACTAAATGTTTAAAGAGCGTTGGCGAGTGCAGGCCGGTTATAGCTCAGGTTAGACATTTTCTTCTACACGATGCAAAATAGTTCACTCCCTGCACTGATTTTTTTCCTATGCTGATATAACCTTCGTTATGATTTCCTATATCGAGTTGCTCGTAGACATAACGAAGAAGTAAAAGTCAGTTTAGCCAATGTTTAAATAATTTGAAACAAGCATCATTCTCTTATAAATCTGTAAAAATAATTTGCTTTAGACTTGCGACCATCTATCTACCAAGAAAAGAAACATGTCCTATCAATCCAATAGGCTGCAATATATAAGAATTCTTTGAAGGCCGACAAAAATAATATTTTATATAATTTCTAATGCTTCTATTCGTTTAATGGACCTTTGGCATTTTTCTGGGACAAAAGCCTCATAACAGATCATTTATTGCAAACAGTTTTGCCCTACACAATGTAAAAATAGACAAACAGTAAAGAACAATTAAGTGGGTAGTTATCCGATAACATGTATTATTGATGTTAAGTTTCCCTTTTTGTTTAACATAAGTGGTACCACAATTTTTATTGTTTTCAGACAGGAATCTACAAACCTCATTTTAATTCGCAGTGTACTCCAAGGATGAATCGTGAACTATCTCCCTCCTCTAAATGATTTAGTATGATCATTAACATATGCAAATTAAAAGGTTGTAGTTTCCCCTCATGAGTGTCTATAAAATCCTGAAATTTTAACCAAGTACCCACATAAATTTATTGCTTCATTACAAAAGCAACGAGTCTTTGTTTCTTTCCCATTTAATCGAAATCCAGTCTTGAAGAACCTTTATAAACGATCTTTTAACTACCACTATCAGTTTGCTTTTTGCTTCCTCGTATTAATTTGTTCTTACAACTTGAAATGCATGAAAATCTTTGTTTCCCTACCTTTTTTCTTGTTTAAAACAAAAAAATAACGTTATGAGTATACAAAGGTGATATGCAAGTAAGGATTAATGCTTATGGCTCATTTTCACCTGTCTTAACTTTAAAAAAATCCTAATTGACTTACTGTTTATTTCAACCAAAAGAATTTCCTCGTCACAAACAATGTATAGATCTCACTTCATTACATATTCCCAAACCGAAATCCATCCACTTTTGTTTGGTACTTATTGTGAACTGCGTTGTAATAGAGTACACATTATACGATATTTACTATATACGCAATACTTAGTTATGATAAAAGCTTATATCATACATGCTATCACCATTAGCTTCTAAAGATTGAGGATGCTTCATTTCTTTCTCCGGTACAGAAGGGAAATAGAATATTCCTTTTATACTAACCACAATTAACTGCAATTTTAATCATCCTTAATGCGAGAAAAAACGCGATTACAACTTTTTGATGCATTTTTAACCCAATTACTTAGTCACATCAACATATCTTTAGGAAATGGACGTCACACGGAAAAGCACTCCATCTCTTAATAAAGAAGAGCATTTCAATTGTCATCGTAACTTTTAATGGTGAAAAGCGAATGCTGTAAGTTTTCCCCCCTTTATTTTTATTTTCTTTCTTATTTCTAAAACTGATATCTATCTGTAATTTTTCATTTTGGCAGAGGTATATTTCTTAATCTTTGTTTTCAGTTCATTTGTGTCTTTTTTTTAATTAATACTCTATCTATCCAGATAATCTAATTGAAAATTATACTCTTTTTAATTTTTCATTTTTTGGCGTAGATTTTGATTTAAGAAGATATGAACTGGACTTGTTTTATGTCTTCCAAAACGAGGGAAAAACACAAATAAACATCCACTAGTGGAGAGCATAAAAAGTATTTTTAACAGTTTTATATTTCCCGTATCTATCATGTTTATACTTTGTTACAAAAACTAGAAAGTTTTTACGATCATTATATGCAAAAGTGGTGATATGTGTACTGCATATTTCAGTAGCTAGTTACGATATTGAGTTAAGAATTGTTTAAATATGCTTATGCTGCCATAACACAAGTAAATAAAGTATTAGTATATGTCGAACTCGAGAAATATATATCAGTTGGATTGACGTATTCTTCATTGTAATTCTATTTGATTTCTCCCTCTCTCTCTCTCTCTCTCTCTATCTTTCTTTCTCTCTGAGAATGGGAAAAAGAGCTTCGTAATTTAACTTGTCTCTTAATATATTCATTCTATTCAGAATTAATAACATAAAAGCACATTCAGAGTTGTAAGAATATCATCATGTTCATAAACAGCTCTTTCGCATATAAAAAATTATGTTATAAACAGACAGCGTTTGTTCAACTAAAAAAAATATATATTATGTTTGCAAGATGAGAAATAGATGTCGCAGAGGAAACAAAAATGCAGTATAATTATGTATTTAAATTTTGGTAGATTTGATGTTTCTTTTGTGAGCGTACAAAAGTCAGAACGGGTGAAACTTCTATAAATAATGGAGTAAAGTTAATTACTGAATTATATTTATAAATAATTGTACGAATTGCATAGCATTCTACAGGGTGTAATGAGATTTATGTGATGGTACCTACTAAACAAAAAAATACGTAGAGAGACACCGTTTTTCTGATGAAATATAGTATAGTGTGGCATTTTTACAGCATTAACCAATAAAATACTAGGCAGAGTTTATGTGCGTTTATAAACAATGATGTTAGAATTGGAATGTCTTTACAAACTCGCTGTATTCCTACATAGAACTATTTTCGTTAACTGATTGAAGTATTTCCATTAAAGAGTGCCATTAGAGACCCTGCAAACCTTGGTTATTTACATAATTTTAAATGATGTTAATATTAATTCCGATTCAGTCCCATACAGATATGCTGAAAGTTTATCCGGAAGATGGGGTAACTTTACGCAAAATGCTTTCTGAATCCATAGCTGCAGTATTATATTTGTAGAGGGAACATTGAATATATGAAAAATAAGAGCAGATCGTCTTCTCTCATTTGATGATTAAACTAGATCTCGAAAATCGGTTAATAAATATACAACAGAATTATTCACCAATTGCCTATTCTATTTTATGAACAAACACTGATTACTAACTTTAAGTTAATAATACATTGAAATTAAAGAATCAATGTTGAATTCGGGGGTGAAGTTTATAAATTTGAAATAAGAATATTGCATCTTTGAGCAAAAGCTTTCTACAAAAAAAGCAATGCAGAGTATTTGGTGAATACTACAGTAATTTTGTAATACTAATAATTCTCTACTGTTTTGTTTACATTATAGCTAATTCGAAGTAACAAAGTAAATCGAACAATCGATATCTATCTATCTATCGTGACGTCATCAGCAAGAGATTCATTTACATATCGGTCTCTTCTTTTTGGCGACGTTAGTGTGTTTTCTTGTGACAGTATACTTTCTTTTAGTGTCTAACATTTCTATGAATATACCAGCAATGTAATAGTGCAATCGGTGTGTACAGTTTCGCTATCTATAGCAAGCAATTGCTATTTTTGTGAAGTTGTGCTTCGTTGTTTACTTCGCGTGGATCATCATGGACGCGCGGAGTGATACAAGTGGTGCACCGACAGGTTTTCAAGCTACTGGAAGTCATGCAGGTTCTTCAAATATATCGTCTCAAAAACCATCACCTCATCAATCTAACACTGTCTTATTGAATGATAAACAATCCACTGTAAGTACTGTACCGAACAAAAACTTAGCAATCGTTTGTGACGCTATAGTAAGTTTAAATTTGGAGGACTATTTACTTGGAATCGCTCAAGTTATCGGCCCAGAAAATATTACACACGCATCGCGAATTGCCGGGAGCAGGGTGTGTGTGTATATTGCTACTCCTACCTTGTTGAACAAACTGTTGGATCACGGGGGCTTTACAGTCAGTGATGACATTTTTGTTCCCTTACGAAAATATGTTCAATCTGCTACGAAGGTGATTTTATCGCATGTATTGCCAGACATACCAGACAC
>JAGDQP010031451.1:0-13007 GCA_022664845.1 Lepisma saccharinum
AGGGGGAATTAATGCCACAGTATACCCATAGTTATTAGAGTACTGAACATAACTACACTGGTATTCCCTCCCTACAAGAGAAGGGATGAATGTGATACCCGGAAAAACACACGAGGTGCCAGGGGAATTTTCCCCCTCTCCCGCCCTACAAATAACGCCATGGTCAGAATATGAATTACGTAGAATAGAGATTTTAGGCCGGGCAAAGAATTCCAATTTCTTACACAGAATTTTTTATTTAGTGTAAAGATATAACCGGGTTGCAGTTATTGGTCTCCCACCAGGCGCCTACCCAGGTGGTTGATAGGGGAATGCCGACCAGATATGGTGGGTACCGGAAATATTCCGGGGCGGACCAAAAGAAGCACTGATGCCTTGCAGTTAGTTAAGTGATCTACACAGGCTAGGGAAAGATAACTCCGAACAAAAATATCATGGTGAGGGGAATCAGCTTCACCATTACCACAGTGAGGTTGAAGATGAATGACATCGGCAAGGCTCAGAGATGGACAGAGGTCGATATTTTGGATGTCTACCTTTATTACGAGGTCGTAGAGCTGGCAACTCTACACCGCTAAAACGTGTCAAGAAATTATAACAGATGTTTCATGGATTCTCCTGGAGTAAAATATTCCGGAGGTAAACTAGTCCCTCATTCGGGACTCCGGGCGGGGACTGTTTCAGTGGGCTTCAAGAACAGAATTAACAAGGACCTTAGAATAGGAACGTGGAGAGTACGATAGTTATACCAATCCGTCGCTTTCCAGGTGGCGGTACGGAAGACAGAGAAGTACGAGCTAGACATATTAGCGACACAAGAAGATCGATGAGAGGTTCAAGATAGCATTCGACAGGGCAAGTACACTTTCTACTACGAGGAAACACAGTCTCACGATTTCGGAACAGGTTTCCTCATTTAGAACAGTATCCTTCAGGCGGTTCAGAATATAGAGTTGGCTAACGAAAGACTATCGTTCGTTACAATGCATACTCGATGGGGAAACACGATTTTAATAAATGTCTATGCTCCGACCGAGCTGGCTAATGATGACGACAAAGATATATTTTACGATGAGCTAGAAATGTTGTTTGATCGAATTCCGAAGTATAATTCGAAAATTGTGTTAGGTGCTTTCAATGCAAATGTAGGGAGGGAAGAAGAATATAGACCTACTATAGGCAAATACAGATTTCACGAAAATATTCTGAAAGCTTTCGCGATTTCGAAAAAAATACTGGTAAAGAGCACGTACTTTGAACACAAAGACATGCACAAATAGACATAGGTATGCCCGGACGGCAAAACTCTAAACCAGATCGATCAGGTTTTAGTAGACAGACGAAGACACACCAACATAATGCACGTTAGGTCGTACAGAGGAGCGGAAGGTGACACTGACCATCAATTAGTGATCGCACAAGTCAGGGAAAAGTTATGCATGCGAACAGAGAAAGTAAGGTGTCAAAACAACTGAAATTCGAAGTTAAACGATTAAATAATCCGAGAATAAAAACAGATTACCAACTCCAACTCTCAAATAGGTTCAAAATTCTAGCCGACTGGAGTAATAATAATGATAATAATAATAACGAATTTGGTGTAAGTAAGATGTAGGAGGAAATTCGTGAAACAATTAAGAGCGCAGCGAAGAAACGTGTAGGTGAGAAGAAACAACATAAAAAGCAAATTTTTGTTTGATGAAGAATGCCTTAAGCTTCATGAAATACGAAAACAAGCCAGGCAACGATGGTTAAGTAATAAAAGCGAAGCAAATACCATCCATTACAGTAACGCGAAACGAAACACCACACACGGGTTCAGAAACAGAAAGCGAGAATATGTGACGCAGAAGATTTTGAAGATAGAGGAAAACGGGAAGCCAAACAACATACGAAATCTATACAAGGTTGTAAACTCGTTAAGAAAAGGTTACCAGCCGAGGTTAGTAATGATTAAAAATGCATATGGAGATCTTCAGGCAGATCCTACTAAAATTGTCGATGTGTGGAAAAGTTATTTCGACAAACTTCTAAATATATACAACGGGGAAGAAACAGAGAAATTTGAAATCCATACCGCACAACAGTGGATTCCTGAACCTAGCGTGATCGAGATCGACATGTCGGTAAAGAAATTGAAAAATTTTAAATCACCAGGAATATACAATATTCCAGCCGAATTAATTAAAGCGGGAGGAACGGCACTAATCAAGGAACTACATAAATTGATAAGTACTATATGGAGAAAGGAGAAGCTTCCAAAGGAAGGGAAACCCTCAATAATAGTTCCGGTTTAAAAAAGGCGATAAATCTGACTGTAATGATTACCGCGGAATCTCATTACTTCCAACCTGTTACAAGTTATTAAGTAATATTCTGTTAAGTCACGCCTAAGTGTATTCGTAGATGATATAATTGGAGATCAGCAATATGGATTTAGAAGTAATAGATCCACTTTGGACCAGATTTTCGCCTTGAGACAAATTTTGGAGAAGAAATGGGAATACAATGGGACGGTTCACCAGCTATTCATTGATCTTAAGAAAGCATAAGATTCTGTGAAAAGGGAAAAGTTATATAGTGTCATGATACGATTTGGAATTCCGAAAAAAAAATTGCGACTCCTTAACCAAAGCACGGATAGTGAATAATATGTCAGATAGTTTCAAGATTAGTAACCGATTGAAACAAGGCGATACCTTGTCACTACTATTGTTTAACTTTGCGCTTGAATATGCGATTTTTAAAATTAAAGGGGAGAGAAAGGGATTATCATTGAATGGTTTGGATCAACTGTTTCTATACGCGGATGATGTAGATTTAATAGGGGACGATATAGATGCACTACAAAGCAACACCGATGTCTTATTAGAAGCGTGCGATGAGATAGGTCTATAGGTAAACACAGATAGAACAAAATACATGATAACAAGCCGAAACACAGGGAATGAAGGAAATAAAAACATAAGAATTGGGGATGAGGGCATAATGAAAGTAAGCAAATTTAAATACTTGGGAGCATACGTAACAACCAAAATGATGTCACGGATGAAATAAAAAGTCGCTTAGTATCGGGGAAAGCATGTTTCCATTCAGTCCAAAATTTTCTAACATCGCGATTAATATCAAGGAAATTGAAATTAAAAATATACAAAATGGTTATTCTGCCATTAATACTTTACGGTTGAGAAAGTTGGAGTACGACCCTAGCAGAGAAACATGGCGAGCGTTTGTTATTGCGGGGATGAACTTGCGAGTTCCATAATCCACAGAGTTAATTAGTAAATATATAACAAGAAAGGGAAAGGAAGTTGGTAATCAGAAATAAGTAGCACTGCGTCTCTAATAATCGCGTAGACTCCGGTAACTTGATAGCATTTTACACGTACAAGCATTCATTTTTTATAAAATAGGTTGGCAACACTGACAACTGAAGTTCTGAGATGTGGAAAAACACATATACTTTCCTATTGTGTCAAATAATGTTTATACTAAGTTTGGTAAAGTTAATTCGAACAATATTTAAGCATATTATAAAAATGAATGTTGAATTTTTGACATGATAGGCAACCCTGACGACTGCAGCGCATGAGCTAGTCAAGCTTAGTTCTGTCCAACGACACAACAACCACATCCCTACACCTTCTTGTGGGTATGATATACTTTGGACATTGGTAGATAATACTGACAACGGTATGCTTGGTACAGGGATCCCCAAATTGTTTTTCTGTTGTGTCGAATAATATTTGTGGCAAGTTTAGTACTTCTACCTCTAACGTAGTGAAAGCAATTTTAAAGATTGAATTGTACAGAAAATAGGTTGACAATACTGGAAACTGAGAATTTTCAAGACGGAGGCACCCACAGAATTTTTCTATTGCATCCAATAGTGTTTATGCCAATTCTGGTGCAGATAGTTCTAACTCCATGAGCAAAATGTTTGTGGTCCAACGTCAGGTTTTGGCGGAAAAATCCACGCCAACGACCGAATGTTGCACAAAATCCGACATTCTTCTGACCATGCTAGACCAACGTCAAGTTGTCAAATCGCCAACATTCCCCATCTAATCCTCAACCAAATAAATACGTTTTTGAGTTGGCCAAAATACAGAATTGCTACTGGTTGCTTGCTGTCTACTGGAATACATATTCAATTGAATTTTGTCCATTGCATTTATGGTGATGTAATAATTAGGTTGTAAAATTTTCAACTGTCTGTAGTGGGGCTTGAATTTGGGACCTTCCAAGTTGGAGTTTTGGCAACTGGTTAGGATTTAGCAGTCGGCCTACATTTTGCATGCCACCATGGTCCCGTTCAGTTTGGTATCGCCTCTTAGCTAACGACGAGCCACTTACATTATACAGCTCCGTCTACCGTCACTATAAATCCATTCATTTGACCATCTTCTTTTAGCGGTTCAAATCCTCACAACTTGATTGTGAAATGTGGACTACACCATCCTAGCATCTTCGATCTACTTCTTTGACAGCAGTCACCATGATCAAAGGCGCCGTAATCTGGGGGCTGAGACTTCTTCAACCCCCCAAAACTTTCTTTGAAGGGGCGAAGCACCCTCAATATTTCACTTACATTTTTAAAGTTCTTCTTTCTACAAATTGTTTTGCTTGTCTAGATTTTGAAAGCTCGAACGTCTTTTTCTGAAAGATCCTAAAAAAAAAAAAAAAATTTTTCCCCCCAGTAATTGTAGATTAAGTATTTCTATTCCTGTCGCATAAATACGCTTTTCTGTCTTTATCGTGTGGCGGTGTCGATTGTTGTTGTCAGTGGGTAATATTCTGTGGTGCTGTAGCTTGTTTTATGATGCTCGCTGTTTTGGACTAGAGCGTGGTGGTAGAGGTGGGGTCAATGGACCTTGCGCTTCCTGCCCTGCCCTCAGAAAAATTGTGAAACGCACTGATATCACCCTAAAATAGAGAACTTAGGGTGAGATAACTTGGGAGAAAGTTTGAAACGTAAGTGGGTTAGAGTCTGAATAGAATAGGTTGCACAAAAACTGAGAGTCTCCTCAAAATTCTTGAAGGAGCTTCCAGATGAGGAACCTGTATCACACAGGAACATTTCAAGACTGTATAAGTCAACGTTGTGAGGTACCTAACCTCTAATACAGGCTAGACTTAGGTTAGGGTAAGGTTAGATTAGGTTATTTTATATTCGTTTCTTTATTTCATATTTTGCAAGGATTTGTATAGAATGCTTAATTTCATACGTTGCCGGTAACATGTACACTATTTATAAAACAACGTAACTTATTAACCTATTTGATTTTTCCAACAATTCCCATTATTGAACTTAACTTAAAGCGTGTAGAGAGTAAACTGTTGTGTGTTTATTTTTGATATTTGAACGGAAATTAAGCAAATTTGTTACATAAGCTATGTTTCCTTATTAATACCTAATTCTGAACAAAAAATATTACTGATTTTTTGAACTAACAACACCAATTCGGAATATTGAACAGTTAACATCGAATTCATTGAGAACTAACACTGACTAATCTAGTCCCCTATTCATGGCTCAATATTTTTCACTATTGTTGAATGAAACCATGTTATAAAATATATCTATATTCTTGTACATCACATTTGAGGATGACTGTTTCCTAGGATATGTCAGGAAACTGGTGGGGAGAAACTCAAAATTGAGTGGGTGTAAATGGAGTTTTGCATGACTTTTATCGATTTTTGATCATAAAATTTTGAAGTTGAGGGGTGGTGGTGACAGCTGCCACAGGGGGTCTTGCAATATCACTGACTCTCTCCCAATAAGTGTTGTATGAAGGAAAGCGTCTGCTGCAGAGAACCAACTAAGTTTTGGTTTGTCGATTTTCTCAGTCCTAGCGCTATTTTTTTAACTTCCTGACACGGTTCAGCTCGTTACGGTACATGTCTTGTATTCTCTTAATTTTCTTTTCTAATCCTTCCGACGAAACATGCAAAACTTTCCTTAATTGACTTAATCGGAGGATAACATGTTCCATTGACACTCGTATTTAATGCTGGATTAAGCTGTTTGGAGGCCTTGGGCTATTGATTCCTGCCATGGGCTCAAGACTCTGTTAGGGTTCATGTTACCTATCCTCTGTAGTCATAAGAGTGACTGATTTAATTTTGGTAGCCCCTTTGGATATCCCTCTTTAAATCCAGATCTTCTCGTATATTCGATATATAGTCGCTTTTCTTACGAAGTGACGAATGTTCAGTAATAAATATATTTAACATTCGTCACTTCGTGAAAACAGCGACGGATCCGGTCCTCTTATTTTCTCACATTGTGAAACAGTAAACACAATAAGAGCAATAAAAATATATTTAAAAGAATCATAGTGGATTTTCCGACAAGTTATCAACCACTGCCCGCTGCTTGTCGAATGTGAAGTGTTCACATAGGCTGGTGAAGCGTTGCTAGCAGCATGAAGCAGTTGCGTGATTGGCTGGTGGCTGGTAAAAGTTGAAAATGCGTTACTTTACCAGCGGCTGGTAATTACTCGCCAGCTGGCATTTAACAGCGGCTGCTTAGTGTTTACACTACGCTGTTAGACTGCTGGTACCAGCCAATAGCAAGCAGTGGCTGGAAAACTAGCGTAATGTGACCTAGAGCTTAGTGTTTCAATTTTTTTTACTTGGTACTAAATAACGGGCAGACTAATCAGGTAGTAAGTTAATAAATTGATCATGAAATTCAAATTTCTGATTGTTATCTTTCCATTTTCTTCAGGAGCTGAGAGTTTGAGGAACATCAGGATCAGTGTGCCAGCAGCGGTTCCTGTAGGTAGCAGTGTAAAGTTAGAGTGTGAATATGATTTAGATGGAGATAGTATGTATGCGTTGAAGTGGTACAGAAATGATAAGGAGTTTTACAGATACATACCCAGCTATAAACCACGAAAGCAGAAGTTTCCAGAAGAAGGATTGAATATTGATGTATGTAATACCTTTTCATTACTGACTAAATTTCTAGCTTCTTCTTCTTCTTCCTCTTTTATTATTATTATTATTGATATGGTCAACAGCCAAAATTTTACGAAAATGAAAGAAACAATTTGTATTGATGTAATGGTACTAATTGCAAATATAAAAATAAAAATAGCCAATGGTCTGGGTTTAAAGATACGGTGAGTGTTTTGTGTCATTCATTTTATATAATGGTGGAAGTGTCAAGGTGACTGCACCAACCCGTAGACAAGCTGGGTGGTGCCAGAAGTATGATCTAACACGGTTCCTGTTGTTTGCAACAAAGTGCTAGTTTAGTTGGATGTGAGAATCTCTTGAGTGAGCACTGACATTCCTCTTTCTGTGGTTTTAAATTAAAACATCTATGCGTGTAGCCGGCATTTATTGTGCCAGAAGAAACTAAATTAGTTCTACATACTGGCAACTTTGTGTTGTATTCCACGTAACTATGTAAATGGCGCAAATCATTTATGTTATATTTGTGTGAAAGCGAAATATAACTTCATTAATAAAGAGAGCGTATCAATTTTGAGTATAAAATAGGAGACTAAGATAGATCGAGTCCCCCCCCCCCCCCCCGCCCCACCAACCACGATTCCTGCATTTGCTGTTCTGCAAATTTTGGTGATTGACTGAAAGGAAAAAGGAGGTCAAGCCGATTTGCTGTATCAATGATTTGGAGAGAACAAAGAAATCATGTAAATGATTGTTATTTCTGGATGGTCCCACCCGTGAAGTGTATTGCAAAGGAGAAGCGATCGACTATGAATTATCCAAATCTACCTTTAGCTAGTCATTCAATGCCTCACTTCGATGAACATCCTATTCTACAATCAACTGAGTACTATAGCATTGGTTCTGACGATGAACCACAATCCATTACATATGATGAAATGTGTATACCATCCACATCCCATGACCCTCACTTCACGAATCAAAAGCCTTATCAGAATGACTCAAAATGAACTAAATGAACTTGTCCGAGACTTAGAACTTTGAAAGGCTAAAAGAGAGCTTCTAGCATCTCGATTGTTACAGGTAAACTATTTCATAGAGAATGTGAAAGTGTACAGAACACACCAGACGACTTTGAAACAACTTTGTGATGTCAACAGTGACATGATATTCTGTAATGATGTCCAAGGTCTAATGGAAGTCATAAATTTGCAACAAACACCAAATCAATAGAGGCTGTTTTTAAATTCATCCAAGCTGAGTCTTAAAGCAGTATTGTTGCCCAATGGTAATACTTTCTTTTCATTTATAGTTGACTGTGCAGTACATATGAAAGAATCATGTCAAAATATGAAAGATCTTTTAAACTGAATAAGTTACGATAGATTTAATTGGGAAATAATATGTGGTAACTTAAAGATGGTTCCAGTCCTACTTAGTCTTCAACAGAGAAGTTTTGCTGTTTCCAATGCGAATGGAATAGGCGGGCGAAGACTTTGCACGACAAAAAGAAAGACTGGCCTCTTCGACTAACTTTGGAACCGGAAACGAAGAATATAATGCACCAGACATTGATCACACCCAACAAAATTTTGCTACCTGTCTACACATCAAACCAAGACTGATCAAAAACTTCATAAAAGCATTAAATCGTGATGGAACAACGTTCAGATACCTGTTCTAAAAATTTCCAAGACTCAGTACAGCTTAAATTAACGAATGGATTATGATAGGACCGCAAGTTAGAGACCTCTTTGCTTATTATGAACATTTTGATTGACTTATGACAATAAAAGAATATGCTACTTAGGATTCTTTCAGATCTGTTGCCTTAAATTTTCTAGGGAACCATCAGGCCACAAAATATATGGCAATGCTGGATATCATAACTAATGTCTCAAATTGAAATGGGATACAATATGTCACTAAAGTGAAGAATGGTCTTCACTTTCATTTGGCCATTTTTTTCGAACAACTATGTTGCAGTTTCTGATAAGCATGGCAAGGGTTTTTAGAAGACCATTCCGACATTTGAATTACGATAACCATGCTAACTAACTATTGCTGATCGATGGTGAGGAATGCCTTCGATTACAGCAGACAATCCACTTCAACTATAAAATGTCTTAAATTGAGGTAAGTCCAATCTAATATTACCTTATTTTAGAAAATGCACTTTCATGCTCACTCTCATTTTCTCACATTACAAGATAACTAGACCATATCAGACGATTTCATTGGTATTTTCGTGTTTGGCATACAAACATACATCGAATTGCAACAATTTCGTTTCCGTAACAGAACAAAGTATTTTTTGTTCAGCGTTACTACTACTACTACTATTACTACTACTACTACTACTACTACTACTACTACTACTACTACTACTAATAATAATAATAATAATAATAAAGTCCTCAAAAGGACATACGATTATCTCTTACGAAAGTATTCAACCTAAAAATAAAAGAGTGAATATGAGTTAATTAAATCTCCTCCACGCTAATCTTAGACTATTCAACTAAACTAAATTTTCAATTGAAATTGACGAAGTCTTCTTTCTATCTATCTATCTATCTATCTATCTATCTATCTATCTATCTATCTATCTATCTATCTATCTATCTATCTATCTATCTATAATGGAATGTCTGTTTGTTTGTTTCAATATGATACAAATCTACGTGCGTGCATCGATTTCAGCCAAATTTTGCATACATGTTTCTTGGGTCCAGGCGCAGGAGCTTTAAGTTAAGTCATTGCAAGTGACTGTGCCGCAATCTAATTAATGAAAGCAGTAATTTCATTATTTATAACAATGCAGCAAATACATTGAATCCAATTTTCAGTCAGAATTAAGTAAATAGCTTTGAAGTATTTATGATTGTTGTTGAAGTATTGTTGAACTGTATAGACGTGTTTTAAATCCGCTCTGCGAATATAATTAATTTTGAGTGCACTAATTATGATTTATTAGTGAGTGGCGTCTCTAGTCTTGACTTTCTACATGTCCGAAGTTGTTTGATGAAATTTCATAATTCAGAGACGCTAGTCGGCGCTTACAATATGTTTGGTGTCATGTTATCTCTGTTTCATCGTTCAGAGTGATTCTGTGTAGTGCAAGTGCTTTTTGATTGTTTGTATTTGGTGTGTTTGTAACGACTTTGAAGCTCCGTTCCATGTATTTTATTTCACAAATTTTGTTTCGTTTATATTGAGCTTAAAAAGGGAAGGATTTATATTGTGCTGATCTTCGGATCATTAGTACTCTTTGACCATCGCTTATTATTTTTCGAGTAAAGGTATACATTATCGCTTTCTTTATTCTCGCGTCAAGTTTATTTCTCTTGAACTACTTTTTGAAGCATCTTGTGTTTATTACCGATCAACTGATTGCATAAACAGTGTCAGCTTTTATCATTGGACGGGAATCAGTAATTCATGTTAGATATGTGGTTCTTTTCTATTGACAGATCTTCCCACCAGCGTAAGGCTTTGCTCGTAAATAATTATTAATTTATATAATCTTCGTTAATATTTCTGATTTCTTCACTTTTGGGAATTTTGGTAATTCGACCGTTCGTTTAGTGTTGAAATGTAAGAATTTTGGTCTTTGTGGTTAGAAATCAGGATCTGTTAGAAGTGTTGTTTTGATTCGCTTTTCGATCGTCGTTGAAGGTGGTGAAATGGGTGTGCCCTTTCTAGTTAGAAGACAGCATTATGGCAGAAGAATAGGGCGGGCAACTGAACTCCAATTTCCAAAAACATGAAATCTTATTAAAAGAATTCGAATTAGAGATTATTCAGTTACCTGGTAATGAGTATACCTATCTAGTTTAAATCCAAAAAGCTCATCTTTGCCTCTACCAGGTTAGCTGACAAATAACAGTTTGAAATCCTGGAACAAGTTTCGTCTATTTGCATTTCTGGATTCGTTTGTGAAGGAAGACATCTTAGTAATTTTGTGAAATAATTTTATCGCGATTTTGGACTCTTGAAACTAAATTTTCTTAACTATTCAGCTTTCGGTTGTTATTTAATACTCTGTTAAAAATGTATAATTTCTTATTTTTTTGTTGTACAAGGGGAAATTCTCATAATGCAAGGCTAAGTTGACATGGGCTGACTATATGTGTAAGATGCTGCGCCATACAATAGCTACATATTTTCCCCTCACCTCTTCATTACTTGAAAGATTCTCACATTTAAGTTTTAGAATGTTTTATTTAAACTTTTAAATATGTTTTTAGCCACTTCTGCGAAAATATGTTAGTTTCCGAAAATTCCGACGTTGAAATTTGTTCTACCTAGCTACAGACTAGCGTACTCTTGCCCTTTTAGAAAGAAATTTGTACATGTTTAATTGATTGGGTTATATTTTAATACCAATATACTAGTATTTTATAAAGAGCATTAATTAATATTCTCTTAATTTTATATTAAAATCAATAACTGGAAGAAACTACATCTTAGTCTCTGTTTATTAGTTAAAGGCTATAAAGAATATTTTATTGGTTTCGAAGCCATCTACGTTTCAAAATATAATTTGTATCATCTCTTTCATCTATATTTCACTCGCAAGAGATATATCTATCAGGAACAGTGCAAAGCAGCGAACCTCACACGAACGAGAGAGCGTATAAATCTCCAACTTTTGAATAGGCATTGGATTCTTATGGGTGCAGATAAAATTATTCTTTATGATTCTCACCCAATTCTTATGCCTTTTTTTCTTGTCTTTTTGATTAATGATCAATCTATAGTCTAGATCCAGAGGACTGCAAGAGTAGACTTTGAGGACCACATGTGCGGAGCTTTGTGGAACGCTGCTGTAATCAATATACGTACATAAATTGACCCATTCAGTATGTACAGATTCATAATGCAGCTATACGGATTCATTCGTTTCCTGTACGAATTGTAACTCGGTTATAATAATTTTCATTAAAGAGCTGTTGTAGCTCAGTGGTATGTTACTATTTATCAAAGTTTGTTTTGTTTGTGAGTAATATCACATAAAATACAGGTTTCTACAAGTGAAATAGAGAGAAAACAGTAAAATGGCAAAATTTCAGAGTAAGAAGAAAAAACACGATAATTATTTATTGCTACGAACTAGCTTTAAGCCCAAAACCACACTTTTGCACGAGCTTATCTTCATGTGATATAAATTGCTTCCTCTTGAAATTGAAGCCCCTGATGTGGACGCTTACCGACGCAGTGTTTATATAAAAGTTATGAATCAAGAAATAGTTGATCGTGTGTTAAATACAAGTCGTATACAAAGATGAAGGAATTCAAGTAAATCTAACAGTGCAATAAGATTGTGGTTGTAAAATCAAGGCCATAATTTCACAATTACCTTTGGAATAAACAAACGAACAAATTGAGGAAATTCTTAAATAAGCGGTCCCGTATCAAGAGTTGCCGCGTTATTACACAATAATTCACATATACAGGGTGGTAGGGAACTTCACCGAAAAACTTCGGGAGGTGCTAGTACATTGAAAAATAAAGGAGAAAAAGCCGAGGTAACGGGGGGAGGGAATTCCGAGGCGTTACGGAGCTACAGCCTACCGAAAGCGTGGGAAAATGAAATTCAGAGGTCAATAGTTCAACAACTATACAACATAGAGAGTGCGGTTAAAAAATTAACTTAAGAAGTCATACCTACTCTATGCAAAAATGCATGTTTGAAAACTCTGCAATGCGTGCGCAAAGGATTCCCCAAATGAACGTAGGTATTCCCGGATAATCTGTCAAGTAAAGAGACGGCACACGAGGCGTGAATGGATAGGTTTCCCACGTGGTAACCATTACCATGGCGAGATGTCAAACAGATACGAAATGGTGGACACTGTCAAAGCCGCTATGTGTGGTTGCATAACCACCAGGTACTGATGGAGACCAACAGGTAAGTTGTGAAGATAAAGTGTAGTGAAAACATTTCGGGAAGCGATGCCACAACTGACAACAAGGAAGCAAGTCCATATGAACATAGGTCGAGAACGACGGCGCGTGCCAGCAGGAACCGTGCGACAGAGCGCCGCACACCGTCGGAGAAGTAGAATATCTCCCGA
>JAGDQP010031452.1:0-21928 GCA_022664845.1 Lepisma saccharinum
GGCTACAGTATCCAGGATCAACTCCTAAGACTCACCAACCACATTACTAATCATTTTAATAGCTGTAAACCTTCCACACTTGTGCTCCTTGACCTAGAAAAGGCTTTTGATAAAGTTTGGCATTGTGGCTTACTGCATAAATTACGACAACTTAATCTCCCAGTTGCATATCTTCGATATATCTACAATTTTCTTACCGGTCGACTCGCCTATGTACATATCAATAACATTAGCTTATTCCCCATCTTCCTCCATACTGATGTCCCACAAGGTTCCGCTCTGTCACCTCTACTTTACATACTATTCTGCACAGATTTCCCTACCATGCCACTTAATGTTCACCTATATCAGTACGCCGATGACACAGCGTTCTTAGCAACAGCCCAAACTATCCAACAGATAAACAGAACCATGCAGACTGCTACTGACGCCTTTAGTAACTGGTGCTCCAAATGGCAACTAAAAATCAACGCAAACAAAACCCAAGCAATAGTTTTCCTGCCTCCAAAACAACGCTCCCGTGTTCAACGCAATCCATCAAACCTAGAACTTCATGTACAAGGTACACCAATCCTCCCATCGCACACTGTAAAATACTTAGGACTGACATACGATTATCACCTCACCTGGACACCGCACCTAAAATACCTCACCACTAAAGTCTACAACCGTCTGAATCTTCTGAAACGATTAACTGGCACTACCTGTGGTCTAGCCCCCAAAACCATTCTAAACACCTACAAAGCTTTTCTTCGCCCAGTATTAACATACGGACACATCGCATGGCTTGCTGCACCAATATCATTCTACAGAAAACTCAAAATCTTTGAACGACACGCCTTTCGAATAGCATATAGAATTAAATTGCCTAGTCCCACTGCTGATCTCTATGCACGCATTGATTTCCCCCATATTCTCTTTCATTTAGAAACACTACGCACCCGATATATCACTGAACGCTATGCAACCAATCCTCCATTACTATTAGACACTATGCATCAACACTCGAAATACGACCCTCAACGCCCAACTCTACAAGACAATCCACTGTCCCTCTTAATCAGTATATACCTCAGAACTCTCCACCACAACGACCCTGACATACTACACCTTACCCCTTTCTCTCACCCACGCCCACCTGATCATATCATGCCATCAAATCCACTGTAATACATCTGGAACGTATAGGGCTCACCTCGTACCTCATTAGTGCCCCGCGTCGCCCCGGGGACAGAAGATAATATGCATTTGTCAATACTAACTTCCCTTTATGTTGTGTTTGTGGCGTGTATGCACTTCATTAGTATATATTGAATAAATCCTACCTCATATATGATTACGATAAGAACTCGTAAAAGTCCTAAGTTTTGAATAATGAAATAAAGTTAATTATGATCCTCCTGAAACCCATAGACCAACTCCAATTCCGAAATACTCCCACACCTTTTACAACTCCTCCCAATAAAAGGGCGTAACCCTTTAAATGGTCTTAGTCACGGCTTCACCGTGACTAAATTAAAAAAGAAAAAAAATAACCAGACAAGGAATTTTTATTTTCTATCAGAGTCCTGCAAACCTAGGTCCGGAAGGCTTAACCGGTTTGGTAATTCAAGTCAATGCTTCAATATTCATTGGAAAATGATAGATGTGTCATCATAACATTGCAGTTTCTATTTATCTTCTCGAATGGGAAAATCGTGTGAAAGGTTACCCAAGGTTTCATTTCTATATTTCCATTTTGTCTGTCTATTTGTTATCTGTGCTTGAACTGTTCATAATAAATTTTCATGTTTATTATATAATACAGCTCATGGACTAAAATGTCTTATACTACACTCATTAGTGCGTTACTAGTAACAGAGAAGATAGGCAAAACTGCTACCACTACTACTAATGCTGCTAACACTACTATTACTAATACCAATACTACTAATACTAAGGCTAATTCTACTATTACTGCTACTACTATTACTGTACTATTGCTAATATTAATATTACTATTAATACTACAGCGAATACTACTACTGCTATTACTACTACTACCAACATTACTACTGCTAACCCCATATAGCAAAATGACGTCCCAGGGACATCTGACGGATCTCCTGGCAGGATATCGGGACGTCCTGTTTGAGTCCCGTTTACATCCATGGGACGTATAGTTATAATTAATCCTTCGTATAGCTATACGAAGACATATCTTTCGTATAGTTATAATTAATTAAATAATAATAATAGTGAGGTCGATTTAATTTATAGAAATTCCAGGTAGGTAATCCCGCACGGCTTTCCGGGGGACATCCAGGGGACCTCCATACGGGATGAACTGTTTGCATTGCCCACAGAATTATCCCACGGACGTCCTTAGGACATCGCTATGGGAGCTTGAGAAATCTGACGTTAATGGGATCTAAATGGGACGTCCCAGGTATGTACTCTGCTATGTGGGAGACTACTACTACTACCTATATTAATACTACTACTGTTATTATTATTATTACTAATAACACTGCTAATACTACAACTAGCACTATTACTACTAATAATAATACTGCTTCTACATTTACTAATACAAATATTGCTACTAATAATACTACTGCTACTACTACCATTACTACTACTAATATTACTGCAAATATTTTTACTATTAATAACAATACTACTGCTACTATTACTACTACTACTGATACTACTGCTAATACCACTCCTAATACTCATACTGCTACTGTTAATAATACTACTACTACTACTGCTAATAATACTACTACTAACGCTTTTACTAGTATTACTACTACAGTTAATACTATTGTTACTAATGATATTACTAATACTACTACTGTTACTATTTCTACAATTACTACTACTAATTTAAAAGTGGATACTACTACTAATACTGCTGCTAATACTACCACTACAACAACTACTGCTACTGCTTCTACTATTACTACTACTAATGCTATTACTAGTACTACTAATACTACTACTGCTGCTTCTACTACTACTACTACTACTAATATTACTACTACTACAAATTCTATAACCACTGGCGTTACAAACCGAAAGGTCCAGAGCATGTCCCAACGCCATCTGTCCGCCGTTGGTGGAACTGCGTCCATCTGAGTGACGGCTGTGGGGTCAGCGCTGAGCGCCACCTTGATCACGAACAGGCGTATTAGGGGCTTTCTAGACCAAACTACTAATATTATTATTATTACAACTAATACTACTACTACTAATACCACTGCAAATACTACTACAATGCTTTAAACATTAAATGTAGATATTTTTTAACAACAATCCAAATTAAAATGCAAAGCTATTTATTTATTTCTGAATGTTGTTTTAACTTAAACGGGAACATTATCTGATCATGTGCGAAAAATCATTGGAAGCGGTCAAGTCGTTTTGACGTGATGAGAGGAGAAACATACTAACATACAATTTCATGTAGAGAGATAATATGTTGTCCCGAAATAATAACGCAAACCAGAGCCCTGCACGATTTTAGTTTCTTAAGAGATGTTAACTTTTGCACATATCTGTGACTGGATTCGAACCCCCTCAATCTTATGATCTGCTTTAACGCTCCGTTGCCCTAACCAGTTTCCTACTTTATATATATATATTTCTCCCCCTTTTCTTTCCGCATATCTCGGTCTGCTGATATCCTCATCCATGTAGCTCCTGAAAATCGCTTAATTTCACCTACCCATCTTGCATTCGGACGTCGTCTCGGTCGTTTCTTTTCTTTAGGAATCCACTGTAGTACATTTGTCGTCCATCTTCCATGTGTTCGTCTAGCTATTTGACCGGCCCATTTCCACTTCAGCTTCTTCGCAGTCTTGATTACATCCTCTACCTTTATTTGTGCTCGAATCCATTCACTTGTCTTCCTGTCCCTCGTGGTTATTCCTAGCATGCATCTCTCCATTACTCTTTGTGTGACTCTCAATCTTTGAGTCGTTTGCGCATTCAATGTCCAAGATTCACAGCCGTACATCATCACAGGTAATACACATTGATTATAAACTTTACGCTTCAGACACATTGGTAGCTTGCTCTTGAAAATAAAGTGTAGTCTTCCAAACGAACTCCACGTCATTTCATCAGTCAACTTGGCATTCGATGTTTTGAGCTGGCATAGGTAAACATACTCATCAACTATGCCTATTGTCTCTCCGCTAATCTTTATTTCCCCTTTTTGCAGCATGTTGGTTGTACATTACTTTTGTTTTACTTAAATTCATTTTAAGGCCTATTTTCGAACTCTCATTACTCATCTCTTCCATTCTGGTTTGTAGATCTTCTGCACTTCAAGCAAACAGGACTATATCATCAGGAAATCACAGGTGATGAAGATATTCGCCATTAATTTTCATTCCAACTTCATCCCAGTTTAAATGTTGGAACACTCTCTCCAGGACCGCAGAAAACAGTTTTGGAGAAATTGAATCTCCTTGCATTACTACTATTACTACTATCATGTAGCAGTAATAGTAGTAGCATTAGCACTAGTAGTAGTAGTAATAGTACTAGTTTTAGCAGTATTATTATTAGTAGGAGCAGTAGTCATAATAGTAGTAGCAGTAGTAGCAGTAGTAGTAATAGTAGTAGAAATAGTATTAGTAGTAGTAATAATAATAGTTGAAGTATTAGCAGCAGCAGTAGTAGTATCAGTATTAGTAGTAGTAGTAATAATAATAATAGTTGAAGTAGTAGTAATAGTGGTAGTGGTAGTAGTACAGTAGTTTAAATTATTGTATAAAGAGTCAGTTTTCCAAACAAATTACGATTAACATAGGCCGACAGTATTAGCGCCCCATCCGACTTTTAATGTTTCCGACACGATCCGGAAGTACTTGTTCCCGGTTCGGCCCGACAGCATATGTGACCAGCCCAGCTAGGATCGGCCCGGAATGTGCCCGGCCCGGTCCGACCTGGTGTACTTGAAACGGGCTAGGCCTGTTAATTCGCCGGGCCGAACGGGCGTGCCCGGCCCGTGCAGGGCTCTGTTTTCTATTAAAGCGATGTTATATTGATATAGTATACCCTTTCCTCGTTGGAGGGGAATGTATCATGCCTTAACTAGGCACATGTCGCCCTAAGGAGATACTAGCGTAGCTCTTATAATAGCCAAATTATCGTTGAATGGCTTGATTAAGCTGTTTTTAAGTAGTGGAGAGTTGGGTAGAGACTTAATAGGAGAATCCACTACGTCCAGGTATTTTTTGTCATTGGTAATCGGCAAAACTTACGCAGGAATAAACTCCAGTACTCCGGTGCAGGTGATCCAAGTGCCAATACTTATGATTTTTAGTTTGAGATGGCATAGGTAAAGTATAAAGCTTAAATTCAATGGATAACAAATCTTGGAACAGTTCGTAACTGACTTGCGTCTAAATACGGACTCAAATAAATTAAATATGGCGACACAATAATATGCACATCGCGTGAGAGAGAGTGTATATGAGAAAGCTCACGAGTAGGAGAAATTAAGCAGAGCAAGAATACAGGGGCCCGCTTTAGGGACCCGGGCCAACTTTGGGGACACTTCCTTTCCCTCTCTGTTATGTTTTCCGTCTTCGGTTTCCAAGCGAACATGTAAATTTTGTATTTTGGGGGAATTTTAATAACTAATGACTTCGACCCGTCTCGAGTCCATTAACTGTAGGCTCTAAAATCAACAAACATCCATGCTCCATCCGGGATTTGAACCCGGGACCTTCGAGTCGCTGGCTTAGAGACATCACCCACACGACTACCTCCAAGAGAACATGCGTGTACAGGACAAAACATGTACCCCAACTGGCACAAACGTTGTACTAGCTCATATTCTTACACGTATAAAGTAAATTTTCCCTTTGTTGTTTAGATCAGTGATTTTCAGCCTTTTAGTATTCACAGCCCGGCAAACTGTAGAGAAAAAAAATCAAGACCGGAGAGTTATGGCGTTCAGAAGATGCCACCACATCTTCAAATTCTAGTTGTGTGGAAAGTAAATGTAAACTTAAGTCTCAATTTTGAAATCTACCAAATAAGTGTTAAATACATATATTAATTTGCCGAGGACTGGTACAATAGTTTCGCAAAATCAGTGTGCGAATTAACGGGGGCGGGATGCCCGGAATTCCCCCCCCCTGGCAAATAAGTTTCCCTCCCTGACAAATTTATTTTTCGTCCCTGCCAGGGATAAATTTAAACCCCCTAGAAGATGTTTCGATCAAGATTAGATAGAAAATCGGAACATTTTTATTTGGCAGAAGTTGAAACTATTTTAATACAAGGGTATATGAACTTTTACTGGCAGTTAAGAAACCTGTTTGGAAGTCATTTCTTTTGTGATGTTTATGAAATAGCTTAATGTGAAAGATTTAGTATGATTGATTTGATTTGGTAACCTCTTATTGGAAAATGGGACTCTCTTTCCGCAGGTCTATAGGTTACCGTCGCTGGCTGATGATCTTGTGGTTCCGGGTTCGATTCCCGGCTCTGCCAATATACTTTTTCCAAAGCGATAGAGTAGAACGGTGCCCACTGCCCACCCAGCATGGTGATGCGATTGGGGAGCTGCTGTGAATAAAAGAGTAGCGATCACAGTTGAGAGCTTCGGCTCTCCTCTCCCAACACGTCTGGTCAGCGTGCAAGCAGTATACCAATCCGTTCCTTCGAGAGAGGCCTCATCCAGTAGTGGATTGAATATGAATATATATATATATATATATATATATATATATATATATATATATATATTACTTTTTGAAATCCGTGCGTTATGTTTTATCCCCCCCTGGCTAAAAAGTTTAATTCGCACACTGCGCAAACCGGTACCGAAACCACTGATTCAGATGATCCTGGATTCATCTAATGATATTTCTTACTGAAATGAATCTTCTTTAGTAACTCAGGGTTCTCTTCAAATTGTTCACTCCTCAAAGGAGGGGGGAAGAGGGGGGGAAACATCATGCCCTTACTTTTTTCATTTTGTATTCAGCATTCCCCTCCCTTTTAGCACATTTACCATTATTTTCAAGAGTCAATCGCCGCCACTAGGTGCAAGCGTTCCCCTACCTTTTCTAGCCCAATTCGATATAGGCATATTGAAGCTTGTTAGGTCTCTTGATAGCATAGCGTGAGCTATTGCTAATGATGTAGGGCCTTATATTTTCGCTTTGATGTCCGCCCGTCTGTCAGTGTCAAAAATATACCCACAGGTTGTTGAGACGTAGTTGAAATGTTGTTGGAAAGATCTTGGCTAGACTAGCTCAGAGCCGCCAGAAGTCTTGATTAGTGTAGTGGCCCGAAATAGCAGGAGTGTCAAAGTCTTACAATGTTGTCATGTAGGGCGTACCGAAAACAATCGGTTTGCGGGTGCGTGTAGTGCACAATGGATTTCTTAAGGACATATAAGGGCGTATAGAAGAAGAACGTGCAGACCTGTGTGATACTTACTCTGATAACCATAACCAAATTTCAGTGGCTGTAGCTGCCAAATATGAATTCCCAGCAAAATGCTCCGTTGAACCTTGGGTTAAAAGATTCTGAAGAATCAATTTATATATATATGCCACATCCATCTATATTTTTATCCCGTATTATTATTATGGATTGCTATTCTATCAAGGGACCCTCGAATCCTCCGCGATTGTTAGAATCGCAGCACTCATTTAATTTTATTACTAGCATTGCCTGAATTGACTCAATTTCATTTCTGACTTTTCTCCGCCCTTATCTAGTTCATGAGAGAAATTAATCTCTCCATAGGGTTATGCTACCTTGGAGACCCAACAATAGTTCATACTGTGGAGAATGCTGTCGTCTTTGAGATTTGGAGGTCGGCTAGTTATCTCTTACGTGTTTTTGTCAGTGGAACTGAATTGTGCTTGTAAAATAATTCATGTGTGTAGGAGACATTATTGTTATTTTTAATTGTCTACAAATCGGGGACAAAAGAAAACAGCCAGGGACGAATGGTCACCTTAGCTTACGTAATACTAGAACGACGACTTACGTAAATATGGAAGGGTGTATGATTGTGTAAATTTCATTTTACAAACTTGAACTTTCTTTATGGATTGAAGCTTTACTGTAATACTTTTCATTTTCAAAAACACGTTATCTCTTGTTTATACTAAACGTAACATGATTAGTTAAAATTCTTGCCTATCTTGATAGCAAATGGCACATGATTCCTTGACTTTGAAAGCAAATTATTGTATAAATGCTTGTTGTTGAATTTAATCAAATAATACATGAACAAAGTACGAAACAACTCATCCGGTTTCTGCATACGCAGGTATGAAAATGCTGTATTTATTATCTTGACCTTGACTGTCAACGATTGGACTTCGCTACTCGACCTTGAGTTTTGTTATTTAGGCATGAGGAAGAATAGAAAAGAGAAAGCTTGTTTTGCTGAACGAGTTATACACACAGTATATTAAGAATATATTGTTATCAATTATTTCCTATCTTTCTCGTAATTTACCTAATGCAAAGAAAAGGAAGGTCTAACTACAGTTAGGCAACTTGCGCAAGGTTTGTTTTGGGGTTTTGGGTCATGGTATTATTAAAACTATTAATTTTCTTTGATGAAACATTCAATGTTTCAATTTGGTTTTGTGCAGTAGCTTAGTTAGGAATTTCTCAAGGGAGGGAGATATTTAGAATATTATATCCTTGGCATTTATGCAAGACACCATACAATAACATTAAAAATATATTTCGGGGCTTCTTTCTCTAATTTTAGACCAGCATAATCATGCTAGAAAATACACATGAATAGATTATATACTTGTAGTTTGCTTAGTTACATAAATTTAGTCATATTTCAAATTTCAAGTTGGATTTTGTCAAGAACGAAGAGTTTCTCCACCAGATACTTTCGAGCGTGCTTTGATGACTAATTTTCTCTTCTAGAACGGCCAGTTCTTTCAGTCACATGTGAACATTTCAAATTTTCAAAGATATATTTATTCGCTTTAGAATATAAAATATATTATCTCTGGCATAGAAGTGGGTGCGGGTTGTATAAAATCTTAAACACTTTAAAAAATTTGGAAATATATATATATCCTCCCATTTTAGTTTGAATAGAACATTTTACTTTTGTTAGTATCACTTTAGAAAGTTTCAATTGTAGAATATTTTATATACAAAGGAAAATTAAAATTCTTCTAACTTTGGGAGCCTATATTCTCGTGTTCAGTGTATTCATTTTAAAACAAGATTAATGAAGCCTCCTCAGATAGCACTTTAGTTAGTTGATTTTGTAGCTATTGTATATTCTAGACCCATACTATATTTTTCATCCAGGCGGAGAGTTCAGAAGGTACGGACCTCTCCCAAATTCCGATATCTTTGTAAACATAGCGTAATTTTAGGCGTAATTATGTATCCTTTTTATTAAGTTGTATCATACCAAGACCCTATTTGAATCTCCACCTAATTCCTGAAAACACTAAGAAATAAATCTGGATACATGTCTGAAAGAGTTTCTCCTATGCGGTACTGTGATTAGATCTCATTTTCTGGATTTTTGTAGATATTTTCATCCGTACTCTGATTTACTGCAACTTGTTTTGTATTCCTTCTGACAGTTTTATTTGGTTCTTTTAAACTTTATATCAGCATCTTTGGCATTATTCACAGCTTCTACTGAGTGAAGGCGTTTCTTTTGTAAGAATCTGTATAACGGTTAACCGTAGGGAAATAGGTACTAATTCAGTCGAATAAAATAGGGAGGAAATTAGAACTGCATTGAATTCATTACATACCTTCAATCTGAGGTTGTGACATTTTGTTCGATAAAGAAATTCGGTCAATTTCTTCGTATCAATTAGGCCAATTTTTTAAGATCATGAATTATACTTTTATATCCGTTTTCCCATATCTAGTAATTTTTATGCTCTAGACCTCTAGTTGATATATTTATCCTTCATAAAGCCACGAAAATGCGCTCTTCGTAAGTGGACATAAAAAATAAGTTCCATTTATTCCTAAATAGTTCAATATCAGTCGAATATGAATTGTCTTAATACTTCCACATTGAGTTGCACAGTGCACTTAGATTGCAACAGGGTACTGTCACATTATATCTTGAACATTTTTAAAACTTCTCAGCAAACTGATATTACCATTCATATTCTTTTCAAAATAAGAATTCATAATTAACACCAAAACTTACAAGATTTGATCAATTGCTTTCGTTAAATCCTGCCTTTTTTCACAATTCTTCTTTCAACACCATGTTAGAGGAAGATCTGCCAGGTTGTTACCGAGTCACGTGAACAAACTTATCTTTTAAAAGTTCTTATATGCTCATCATTCACGTAGAGCTTTCCCATATTGGTCATATTTACTTTCATCCGTCAATGCAGAAAAACATCTTCATATTCAGACAACAAAGTGCTTAACTGAAACTTGTTTGAAGATTTAAATCATTTGATTTTAATGGTTAGACTCGTTGCACTCACATAATCGTCAGAAGTTACTCACATGCTTAATACAAAATAAAATTTACTGTTCGCTCTTGAGACTGAAAAAATTCAATCTGCAAGAACTAGTCTGTCTAAAAAACGGAAGATTGGGGTAACCCATTAACTTTACTAAACAAACAACGAGGATTCCGAAAATCATATCGATTCTTTCCTCCGATGTGTTGTTTAGCTTCCAGAGCAAAATAAGTTTTAAAAGGAATTATTCAACAGGAAGGCATGTGCTGTGACCATAGTGGAGATTATCAACGTGGTTTTGAACTCTCAGCGCGGCGCAAATTGAACACTCATTTGTTTGTTTGGCAAAAGACAGCAAGCCGTCTGCTGCTGTGCTGCAGCAAGTATTGTATTTACCACGCAC
This sequence comes from Lepisma saccharinum, assembly GCA_022664845.1. Taxonomy (NCBI): domain Eukaryota; kingdom Metazoa; phylum Arthropoda; class Insecta; order Zygentoma; family Lepismatidae; genus Lepisma; species Lepisma saccharinum. Next base: position 10,855 of record JAGDQP010031452.1, read on the forward strand.
GATCTTTTTATGAAGGAGAACAATTGAGAATTCGCATTAGAGTTCACCGTAGTTAAGTTCAACACACAAGATACAAAAAATTCCTTATTAAATTGATTAATATAAGGCATTAATTTAATGTAAAAATCACTTATATAAAACGTTCTTAATATGATTTTTGTTCTGAAAGTTTTATTCGTTAAAGATACATTTAGAAATATTATACAACATTAGGGATACATTGTAAGTGACATGAATATTACATACACAAATTACTGATACTGTAATTATATACAACCAACTGTTTACTTGCATAAATTTACAAAGAAAATTATAAAATTGAAAATAGAGAAAGGGCACCGGTAATCGGACACACTAGTAGTCGGCAATTTTCACATAAATATCATTGAAACAAGACGTATTTCATTTTTTAAAAATGAAAAAAAGAATTTTCTCTAGTTTTCGGACAGCCTTAACTTGATATTTAAGTTATCGAAAGTGACATTATATAGATCACTGAAGAAAAAAATCTGGCTCCCCTAGTTAGCTTAGAAGATGCCGGCAATGTTACCTGAGAATGAAGAAGAGTGTGTTTAAATTTAGGGTAAAAGTCTTTGTCTTAAAACTATTTAAAACATTATTTTTCTAGCTTTTCAAATGTTATGTTTTAACTTTATATCATAAACAATACGAATAATCATACCCATTAAGTATATTATTGTGTGCGACTTTAAATATATAGAATTCACGGACCCGTAGCCAAGGTGGGGCCAGTACGGGCGGCGCCCATTCTGGAAGGATTTTTGCCCGTACTATCGTGTTTTTTAATAATGCTGACATACGCCTATAACATTTTCCTCAGCAAATATGAATTCACAATTTGGATTATCAATAATTCTGAGATTTAGCAGGGAGATAAAATTTCCATTTCAACTGACACACGCCGTAGTAAGCAAATCTAAAAATAGTTATTTGCTTTTTGTTTTATATTTATCTTTTTATTATCATGACAATCCGTGTACGAATTTACTAGCACAATTCAAAGGAAAAGAAGATTTTGTTTTAATAAGAGTCGTAGACTATGTTTTCAGTCCAGTGTCCCTAACTAGCGTAAATTGTGTGATACATAGTGTTTTGATCTGGGCGTAGACAATTGTAGAATATTGATCCTTCTATATTCATTGATTAACACTGTTGTTGGATAACACTGCGTTTTGCCACCATTTTTATATTTCATTTAGTGACTTGTTTCTTTGTGGGATAAAGAAAGGAAACAATGTCTGGTTTTGAGACCAGGAAGACGTGTAGCTTATGTGATTGTACTCGGAGAATGTGAACGGGTAACTGTGAAGGTGAAGTGATCTCTAGCAGCATGGATATGCGTTCATTTATGAGCAAGGATGCTCGAATGGAGCACGAGGTACATAAGTAGTTGTGGACAGTGTAAATTGTTGAAAGGAACCAACATAGACACACTGAATTACACAATTCACAGTAGAACTACGACTCCAACAACAAGTAGGAACAACGAAGATTTTGATTTGGAATCGAAGGGCGAGCCAATAAAGCAATCAGTAGTGTATGAATTTCCAAAACTAATAAAAGTTGTTTTCGTGCTGTTTGCATTATAAACAGTTTAAATGTTTGGAGAATTCTATTGCAAGAGATGTTACATTTGAAATGCCTGTATGAACTTCAACCTCTTGGTTCAAAGAAGCAGCATTAACAAAAACTGGTTATTGTAATTGGAACAATGCTGTAGACTGTGTTCGTGGACTTCAAAAACATGAGAAAACGGAACTCAAGGGGTTCCAAAACGTTTTCATTGAAGCATAAAATTGTGGAAAGAAAAATAATTCCTGTTTATGCGTGCCCATCTGTCTCACCTATGGTTAATGAAATTGAACTGGAAAATCAAGTATGTGTGAAATTCTATGTCAAATTGTACAAAACTTTTATAGAGGCCTTCGATATGTTGGATGATGCATGTGGTGAGGAATGTTTGAATCGAACACAATGCTACGAATAGTACAGACGTTTAAAATTGGGTCGAACCTCTACCGAGGACGAAGTTAAATCCGGACTACCTCCTACCAATGAATACTTAAAGTATACTTTAAGTATTCATTCCTTCTACATCCATCGACATGAGAGTAGAAAGAGTTCGAGAAGTCATCCGATCCAAACAGTCATTTAACAATACTAGAAATTGCTGCTGAGTTAAACACCAGTAAGCCACTTTTCACGTAATTTTGATGGTAAAGCTGCACCTCATCACGATCCAGAAAAGCACGAATGAGTAAAATCCCATCCTTAAGTGATATTAATAGTTTCCTTTGACTGGCAGGGGATTGTCCATTCGGGTGCTTCGTGGTTCCACAATGAATTCAGCATTCTACCTTAAAGTCGTGCAACGATTACGAGAAAATGTGTGGCGCAAGAGGCCAGATATGGCAGAAATAGTCCTGGATGGTTCATCACGATAATGCATATTCCTATTACTCACTTATTGTTCTGGAGTTTTTTGCAACGCACCATAAGCATGTCTTTCCGAAACCGACACACTCTCCTGATTTGGCACCAATTGATTTCTAAGTCTTCCCTAAGTTGAAATCAATCCTCAAAGATTGCGTATTCCGGACCATAGAGGAAATGCACGAGAAATTGCTATGGATCTTCCAGCACATTCCAAAACTGAAGTTACAACAGGAATTTCAGAACAGGAAGAAACGCTGGAAAAGATGTATGTACTGTGGAGAGAGGTGCTTTCAAAAAGACAGGGTTTGCTAAGTGATGAGTATTACAATTTTCTCCGTTGTTTAAAAGTTCGATTTCTTTCTTAATACAGCCCTTGGATTAAGAGTTCTAGATGCCACTGAAAAGTTTGTCTTGTTTAAAAAAGAAAACCTGTTAAGGTTTCTACTTCCAGCGGATGAAATTTTGAAGGTTCCTAAATCTTGTCTAAGAGATGGAAATGATCAGAACTGTTACAGATCTTTACAGGTCATTCTATGTAGACTGAATGCGAGTCAAAGCTGAACAAATCTTGATAGATGAAAAGAATGACGCGGATAGGGTAACAGTCGGACATTAAGAACAGAAACAAGGAAAGCAAATTATAAAAGTATGAAATATTTTATTATTATGGAGAAGATTCCTACAAATTATTTGGTTGGGCACTCTTGATAACTGACAACACTTACGTGGAAGGAAAATACATAATGATGTAGTTTATAGAAATAACAATGCTTTTGATTTTTACATTACGTCTTCTTAGTTTATACTCAAACAGAAATATGTGTATATATAGTGGGTAAAAAAGTATTTGGACAAGTTCAACAAAGAGGAAAACAGACATTATCACACGTAAAACGTGGCTCACTTCGAAATCTATTGCCCATTTATAATAATTTGGATGTCTTAGATAGAATGCTATAGAAATAACTACCACTCGATACACCTGTAAAGTAAAAGGCAACGTAATAGTGAAGACTATGTAACTTCACCGCAAAAAAAGTATTTGGACAACCCGATACTACTTTCGAAAGAAATGTTATAGATATCCTTTTGAGTACAAGAGCAGTCTGCGTAGTGTCTTGAAGCAATCCACACCGCGTCAGGAATAATGAAGCAGCATGGGGAACGAAGTAAGTGTAACAACATTGGATGAACTCGCTTTAATTTCAAATTACGTGCGGAAGGTAAAAGGTATACATAGCCAAGCATGTTGAAAAGCTATGCTCTACCGTTGGATATCTCAGAAAGAAAGATAAAACAGATCAGCTATTGTAGAATAGAATCCATCCTGGCCAACCAAAATATTAATTGCACAGAATGAATGAAACCTACTTTCTTCATTCTGTGAACAAAACTCAAAGATTTAGTGGGGCCACGGTGGCTCAGTTGATAGAGTGCTCACCTTTGGTGCTAGGGGTCGTCGGATCGATCCCTGCTCATGCCATGTGGGCTTTGTGGTTGACAAACACCGTGTGCTCCTCGGGATGCTCCCGTTTCCTCCCACTTTCTTCATTCCACCAATTCATCCCATCATTATCCATACGGCCTGAGCCATAGTTGCATAAAGGCCTTAAAATTAATTCAATTCAAAGATTTAGTGCTATAGATTTAGCTTCCTCACTCGCCTAGGATATGTAAGTTAATGTTACACCACAAAAAATAGAAAATTCGTTGAAAAAATTGGGATTCAGAAGATTTATCTGAATATTGTCCACTCCATTAGTAACTAATTACACAACCTCAAAGCATAACAGACCCACGAGCATTTTTAACAATTGGAGTAATATTCTGTTTTCTGAAAGCTTCATCCTTCTTTCGCAACATGTCCTGGTATCCAACAGTTCAATACAAGTTTATCTTAGAAGGGAAGGGTCACTCAGTTCACCCCGAAACCCTACTTCCAATTTCGTACACTGGTAGGTGAGCCACAAAGAGATCACCACAGAAAATATTAGCTGCCATTTGAATTGCAAGGCCTTTGAATAAAAGGGTAAAGTTTGGACGCGGACTCTAATACAGTGCTTGTCAAAATTCCACAACTGCTAAATATTTCGGTTAGAAGGGAGAACGCGTTTTTTTGCAAACTTGAAAGCGACAAAAGTTACAGAGAATCGCCAGAGCTATCGGATGAGCTAACCCATCAAAATGTGTGGGGCCCAACTTTCATTTTTTAAATTGGATTCCCCATCTTTTATTGCGGATTTTGTATCTACGGAAAAAAACTAAATCAGAATATGTCTTACTAGAAATTATAGGATGTGAGTCCTGGGCCGTACAGGGCCGGAAAGTAGATTGTGATGAGAAGTATTAAAGGTTCCGAAACGACTAAATATCTCGGTTGGAATGCGCTTTTGTAATTTGAAAGAGACACAGGTTTCAGAAAACCAACCGAGCTATCGGATGGGCTAGCCAATAAAAATGTGTGGGACCCTTTGCAGGCCCTAAATTTGATTATGAGTCCTGGGCCGTATAGGGCAGGAAAGCAAACAATGGTGAGCAGTGTTAAAAGTTCCGGAACGGGTAAATATGTCAGTTAGAATGCTCTTTCTTTAATTAACAGAGACAAAGGTTTCAGCAAATCAACAGAGTCATCTGACGGGCGGGTCTCTCAAAATATTAGCACCATCTCTGATTTTCTTGTAATTTCGTAGAATCTATCGAAATTGGAGCAAAATACTTCAACATCTCTTTCTTATCACTCATGTAAAGGTTGTTTATCATTGTCAAACTTTTCCTATGGTGGCAGCACTATGCGTTTACTCCTTTACTGTTGTTCCACTGTATTGACGCAGTGTCGGATTTGTTATAAATTACAAAGGGGAATCCTAAAGCTAGTGCATGCCTACAAGCTTCAACATACTACCTTTTCATTAAAATACAAAGATTTTATCCCTGATTGAGGTGATATTCAAAATCAATAACCTGTTATGAAATTCTCATGCACCAGGGAAAATCCCCGGTATTCCCATCGGCAAATCGAATATCGTATGGGGCCACGGTGCCTCAGTTGATAGAGCACTCACCTCTGGTGCTAGGGGTCGTCGGAACGATCCCTGCTCATGCCATGTGGGCTTTGTGGTGGACAAACACCGTGTGCGTGGGGTTTCTCGGGATGCTCCCGTTTCCTCCCACTTTATTCATTCCACCAATTCATCCCATCATCATCCATACAGCCTGAACCATAGTTGCCTATAGGTCTTAAAATAAATTCAAGTTTGAAAATTCAAATTCGAGCACTGTATTGGTGTATATGGAAACTCGTACGATTTGGTACAAAATCAATAATAAAAATTGCTTATTTTATTGCTTCTAAAAATATTTAGAATATGTTAGTATTGTCAAGCGGAGCAATTGACTATCGGAGAGTGTTTTATATAAATAATGGATTAGGAAATATGAAATGTGAATAAAAGTAGTAGATGGTCAAACGTATTTTCTACTATCGTGATATAGATGTATTTCATAAATGAACCTCCATGCAGAAAAAAACGCATTCTAACAGAGATATTCCGAATTTAGCATTTTCGGAACTTTTAGCTCTTGTCATCATTAATCTGCCTTCCGGCTCTGTAGGGCCCAGAACTCACATCCTTCACTTATGAGCAGGACATATTCTGATTTATTTTATCCGTAATCTCCAATAAACTGGGAATTCTCATTAAAAAATCAAAGTTGGGCCCCATACATGTTGATGGGTTAGCTTATCCAATAGCTCTGACGATTCTCTGTAACTTTTGTCGCTTGCAAGTTTTCAAAAACCGCATTCTAACCAAGATATTTAGCAGTTGTGGAACGTTGACAAGCACTGTATAAGAGACCGCGTCCAAACTTTGCCCTTTTATTCAAAGACCTCGCACTTCAAAATGGCAGCTAATATTTTGTGTGGTGATCTCTTTGTGGCTCGCCTACCTGTGTACGAAACTGGAAGTAGAGTTTCGGGGTGATTTGAGTGACCCTTCCCTTGTTAATCTTATTCTAGGAAAAAAAAAAAAACTATTCCCAAAATTCCAGGCACTAATATTGATATTTCTTGGAAAATTAGAGTTTCTTCAATCTGCTTTCTTCTGATATGTTTGTTTCGTTTCTGGCTACATATCTTCTGAATTCCAATCTTTTCAATGATTTTTGGATTGCTTCTTGTGTAACATTAACTTGCATGTGCTGGACGAGTGAAGAAGCAAAATCCTTAGCACTAATCCTTTGAGTTTTGTTCACAGAATGAAGAATGTAGGTTTCATTCCGGGCAGTTAATTTTCTTGGTTGACCAGAATGGACTCTATTCCACAATAATTGTTCTGTTTTATCTTTCTTTGCGATGTATCCAACGGTAGAGCATGGCTTTCCAACAAGCTTGTCTACGTCTCAGTATCTTTTACCTTCCGCACGTAATTTGAAATTAAAGTAAGTTCTTCCAATGTTGTTCCATTCATTTTGTTCCCCATACTGCTTCTTTATGCCTGACGCAGTGTGGATTATTTCAATACACTACAGAGACTGCTTTTGTGCACAAAAGGATACCTAAAACATTTCCTTCGAGATTAGTATGAGGATGTCCAAATACTTTTTTGCGTTGAATTTACGTAGTCATCACTCTTTCGTTGCCTGTTACCTTACTGGTGTATCGAGTGATAGTTAGTTATGTCTATAGGATTCTCTCTAAGGCGTTCAAATAATCATAAAGGGCAAGAGTTTTCGAAATGGGCCACGTCTTACGTGTGATTCAGTATATTCTTCCTCTTTGTTGTTGTTGTCCAAATACTTTTTACCCACTGTACATTTGCCCCGCCTGTAAAATTGTTTGCCCGTCCTTAAATCTAGTTCTGGTTACGGGCCTGATTCACGAGTCTTTCTATTGCGGACCAGGGTGACCGATAAGAAATGTTTTTTATCTAGTTTTGTTGTTATGTTAAATTTATGTTTCTATTGTTCTTAATAGTGTAATCAAGGGGACCCTGGTTCGATTCCCGGCGGTGACACAAGTAGTTTGGAACCCACGTTTAACTGTATGTTCCATCCTTAGGACGTAATCTTCATGCTATGCAAATCACCATCGGTTTAGCTAGCTCTGGGACCTTCAAGTCAAAACCTGCCTTCGGGAAGAACAGCCAACCATCATCAACATTGTTCTTAATAATCTTACAAGTCTTTTCAACAACATATTATTTACTGAGCCGCCGTAGCTCAGTGGTAGAGTGTTAGCGTAGCATTCGGGAGGTCGTGGGTTCGAATCCAGCGGCCGACCATTCTGATTGAAGCTTTCCCAGGGTTTTTCCTCAGGCACACCAGGCAAATGCAGGAATAGCACCTTGAGAGACCCTGACCGTCATCTTCCCAAATCCGTGCGCCTCCCATATCCCGGCCTGAGCCTTAGGTGCCTATGGCCATAAATAAAATTCAACAGTGCATTATGCTCTTAGAACTATTTAAATTTTAAATAGACAGATATAATTATCATTTTCTTTCTACACGAATATAACCACTTTATTTCCAATAGGCTTAAATGAAAACGACCCAGTATTTCTGACTGTAAGAATACTAAATTGTTATGGATATTTCCCTTCTCTTTGGCTTTGGCATTATGGACAATTTTATAACTTAATCAAAGATGGTGTTTTTTATATACCAGTATAGTCAATAAATTCGTGGACTGGCACCTAGAAAATAGGCAACCGTTAGAACCCAGATGTCGTCATGGTTGCTGTGCTCGGCGTAAACGTCCACACACACAGAGACACTGACACATACACTTACACAGATCCACACTGACCTTCAAAATAGTCACCGTTGGCAGCGATGAACTTCTGCAAACGTTCGTTGAGCCGTTGAAAACATGTTTGAAAAATGTTGGCGTTAACAGACATCTCTCGTAGGGCATCCTTTGTGGCAGTGATGATCTCCTCGGGAGAATGAAAGCGACGTTCACGTAACTTAGCTTTCAAGCGGGGAAAGAGATCGAAATCGCATGGTGCGAGATCAGGTGAATATGGAGGATGTGGTAAAACGGTGATCTTCTGCCTTGCCAGCTCCTCCTGGACAAAGACAGAGCGATGTGCAGGAGCGTTGTCGTGCAGCATCATACAGTTCTGCCTGCGCCAAAGTTCAGGACGCTTACGACGTATTGACTCGCGTAGGCGGCGAAGGATCTCCTTGTGGCGGGTCTTGTAGACAGTTGTTCCAAGTGGACAATTCCCTGCGAGTCGATAAACAGTTCAAGCATCACTTTCCCTTGTGACCTGTCTTGTCTCGGGTTTTTGCATTTTAGAGATGATGGCGATTTCCAGGTGGCTGCTTGTCTCATTAGCTGTGGATCGTACAGAAAACGCCATGTTTCATCTCCTGTTATTATCCGGTTCAGGAACGTTCCATCAGCGTCAGCACTACTGATCAGGTCACCACAAATGGTCATCCGCTCTTCACGTTGGTCTTGTGTCAGAATGCGTGGCACATTGTGCTGGATGACACATGTTCAAGTCATCCGTCAGAATTTTGTAACACGTACCATGGCTAATCCGTACTCTGCTGCGATGTCGTCTACCGACTGGGAACGGTTAGCGCGCACCACCATTGCAACCTTTTCGATCTTGCGTTCAGTTCGGACTGTTGTTGGCCGACCAATACGTTAATCATCATCTAAATTGTTTCTCCCCTCTGCAAAACGTTGGTGCCACTTAAACACAGCACTGCGGCCCAGGCCATTGTCACCATACACTTGCCTGATCATCTGCAACGTTTATGTTGCGGATTTGCCTAGTTTTGGCCAGAACTTGATGTTTGCCCGTTTCTCAAACTGCGACATTCTCCAAGTCCGCCGCGGCGCATTCAACTCCTTTCACAACAGAGACAGTACGTCTGTTTACACTCTATGCACACACTTGCCTCTTGCTGTCTCGAGAGACAAACTTCCACTGATTCCTCCAGGACGTCACGTATCATCTGTAGTACACCATTAGCGCCACACTGCGTCCAGTCCACGAACTTATTGACTGTAGTGGTATACTTTTAGCACACAGTTCACAATACGTGTTGTTTTGCCATACGAACATTTCGCAGCGTAGAACACTACATTTCCTGACTGTAGTGGGGATTTTATGGCTATGGATCTAATAACTGCACTCAACGGGCTGAGCGGCTGAGGGCTCAATAAGCCTTCTAGGATCAGAAATCCTTCGGATGACAAGAAGCTTGTAGAGCTAAACGAACAGTTGAATATTGTTAAGCGCTCCGTACTTCTTGGTATTGCCGATGTATGTTTACCAATAAAGGTAACGTTTCTCCTTTGAAAGGTTTAATACATTGTTTTAAAGTCATCTCGACATTCATGGGCATCATTTATTAACTTTTATACGCCCAACAAACGAATTCTCTATATACGAGGGGGGGATCAACTGAAACCCGTTCAGTGGTCATAATTCATGAAATAAAGTTTATTTCGAGCGGAAACTTGTACACTATCTAGAGGCGTCTATGGTTAGCGTGCAGTAAAAATATTGTTCAGAAGAAGTCACCATGAGCGTTGAGACACTTGTCCCACTGTGTCACTAACTTACAAATGCCGTCCATGTAAAATTTGGACGGCTGACTATCAAACCAATCACGCACAGCGTCCTGAACCTCAGCGTCAGACTGAAATCACCGTAGCGACCTTTCAATGCCTTCTACAGAGGCCCAAAGATGTGAAAGTCACAAGGTGAAAGGTCAGGGCTGTAGGGCGGGTGTCGCAACATTTCCCACTTGAATCGTTGAAACAAATCCTGCACTTGGTTTGCAACGTGTGGACGCGCGTTGTCATGCAACACAATGACTCCAGCGGTCAATAAACCAGGCCTTTTGTTTTTGATGGCTCTCCGTAACTGTGTCAAGGTCTGACAGTAGCGTGCGGCGTTGATGGACTGTCCTGGTTCCTTGAAGTCGAGCAATAATGGTCCATGGCAATCAAAGAACACAGACACCATAACTTTCCCCGCAGACGGTTGCGTCTTGAACTTTTTGGGACGTGGAGATGAGGGTTGTTTCCACTACATACTGGAAGCCTTTGAACTCGGTTCAAAATGATGGCACCAAGTTTCATCCTCAGCAACAATGCGCAGCAAGAAGTCGTTACCTTCCAAATGGTAACGGGATAAATGTTTAATGGCGCAACCCATACGCTCCAACTTTTGGTCCTCCGTCAACACCCTGGGGATCCACTGCGCGCACACTTTATGATACCCCAGATCTTTCACAATTTTGTGAGCAGTACCATAACTCATGTTTAACCCGTTCGCTATGGATTGAATATTAATGCGTCTATCCGCAGTTATAACCGCATTCACCTTTTCACGCGTGTCTTCTGTGGCAACAACATGGGCTTGACCAGGACGGGGATAATTAGTGGTTTGTTCACGCCCCTTCCGAAACATTCTGGCCCAGTCCACCACTGTTGTTTTGGAGACGCATGCATCACCATACACGTCTTTCATACGCCGGAACACTTCAGCTGGTTGACAACCTTCGGCACTCAGAAACTGGATGACGGCACGCTGGTCCTGTTTGGACGGATTGGGGATCTTGAACGCCATCTTTCACTCGTTATACCTGC
>JAGDQP010031453.1:0-16175 GCA_022664845.1 Lepisma saccharinum
GAGGACTTCAAAATGCACCACGATAACGCGAGACCACACACTGCACAGATGACTGCAGAAAGTGACTCGACTGGGCTGGATGCGAGTTCCACAACCACCGTGCATCCCAGACTTGGCACCATCAGATTTTCATCTTTTTGGTAGTCTGAAGACACAACTAAGTGGTAAAGTATTTCAGAGTGACGCAGAACACATTGTGTGTGTCAGGAAGTGGTGTGATGATAAACCTACGTAGAGTTACCAACGTTGGCTGAATTGTAGTGAAGTCAATGGATCTGACACTGAGGGATTTATCTTTAAAGCCAAAGGTTTGCGGGTGTTACCCACCAACTTTCATGATTCAACCTTTGAAAACTGGGGAGTTTCAGGCAATTGTACATTATTTATTGAATGAACTTTGTAAGTACGTTACCTCTCCAAGTCAGAGCTTTCATCTCGTGGTTAGTGAACGAAGTGTGCGAATGATAAAAACAGAGATAACGATCAAGTGCGATTAAGGGAACTTGAAGTTACTACTCACAAATTTATCCCCAAAAGTGATGGTCTTCGTTGATGCTTATATACATTTGCATGTTAAACAGATTAACATTTGCTTGCCTCAATTTATGAATAGAGAATCATTGGATATATATACGAGAAAAATAATTCGGTATTTTCTATAGCCACAGATTTTTTAACAAATACTTAAATATCCGTGGTCAACGTTTATAGGATAATTTCGACACAAGAATATCTCAGTATAATTCTGAAACATGCTGAATGCTCTTCCGCATAAAATCCATGCGAACTGTCTCCTAATAAAATTTCTGGAAATACTTCTTTTCTGTTTTTTTGATTGGTAGGTTTATTATTTCTTTGTATCACATTACAAATTGAATTGTTGACTCTTTTCTGATATTTGTATGATTTCGTAGTTTTTTTTTATGATCATGTTACGATGAAAGGAATTCAGAAATAACAACATTGATTGGATTTTTATGTTTGCAAACAGATTAAAAGCCCTGGTATACTTGATATTACACCTGAGGTCCATTTTCACTTAGTTGAGGATAAGAATCCGGCAGGTGAGCATCAAATCACTTAATCTCTATACATGTTTATTTCCTGGGAGCTTTGGTCATGTTATAATATTTTGTTGTAGTTTCAAGATAATGGCGACAATGTGACTTTTCTTTTGTGGTCTAAATTAGAGAGAACACCTATCTCTTGCGTGTTGTAAAACGTGACTAAAAGAGGTTGGTAATGAGAAGGTCATCCGGTGTAAATGAAATTTCATGAAGTCCTCACATAGTTTTCACTGAAAAACTTCCCAACGTACTCTCCAATTCTTCCAAGGGTGTTCTTCCTCAGGTGCAACTACGTCGTCAAAACTGGGTCTCACTACTATTGCTTTTGTACACAAATCCAGACAAAGAATATCAATTCAACTACGCACTACTTCGATGACAGATACGCCTTCTCTTTAAACTGTTCTCAGGGTTCTTATGATTTCTGCAGGATGCTCGACTAAACTCCGGTGTTCCCCTCACAATAGACAATGGTCTCAGGTCTTGAAGCAAACTTGTTTCAGATTTATAAGAACTGATTTTAATGTCTTGAACTATATCCTGTATATATATATAAAAATAAAGTACCTATGTAGAACTGATTATTTTATTTCTTTTATTTATTTATTTGTATTCGTATTTTACAGTAGATCCTATAGCATTTTTTTTTACTAAATGGATATTCTCTCATTTTAGTGGCTGTTTATCTTACGAAATGGTGATTAAGATCTCCAAAAACGTAGTTATTTTACAGAAATTCAATCCTTTCTGTACTAAAACACAAACATGCACTGTTGTTTATAAAGACACTGATAATTTGAATTCTATGTTAACAAAAGAATTTACCAGCTCAAGCGAGAACACTATTCCAGTTCTGTTGTGCATAAAATCAATCTGTAATCGTGTATAATGTATTATGCTAACAGTGCAATGCAGCCTTTCAAGCTATTCTTGAAGCCTTACGTATTGTTAATTCCACACTATACTTTAAGCCATCTACAGAGGAGCGGTTCAGCGGATAATAACTTCGATTGTATTCTTTTTATTCCTGGTTGAACTTTTTGAAAGAAAGATAAGGCACTACATCTTCTTGTAGTCCTTAAGCTCGTTTCACGATTGTAATATTCCAAGTAAATTATTAAATCACGCCACACTTATCTGATTTTTTATTGTTCTCCGACAACAAATTTTATACATATATGTTACTGTCAAGAATGCCATGATTTAAAATATTGTACATTTGGTCGATGAATTTCAGGCACTGGCAGCGTTAACCCAAACTGAAGTGTATCAACTCCAATAATACTTGAAAACATTGCACATTACCCAGTCTCTTATGAATTGATTTCAAAATTTCACACCTTTCAAGCGTTGTAAACTCATCTAAAAAAAAACATCCATGATAATTCCTCTTAGGATATACAGTAATATTTGATTTCGAACACTTTTCAAGAGTGGGAACTTATCTAAAGGATCTTATTATTATTATTATTCACATTAAAATCAGTGAATATTATCAAACAATATTAAAAAATGAATCACGATTTGTGTGCCTCCCAAGCAACTTTTAACTGCAGTGGTATCACGCATTACTTGAGCATTGTAGTAAATACCCACACTGTATATAATCTTCATTTTGCTTATAAGATACATGCTTTTGTTTTTGTGCGATGACTCCTAGCAAAAAATAGTGACCACTCTGACCTTCGTTAGCATCCAAAAGGTACGCAAAACTTTTCTTGTACTCCTTTTTCTTCAGTTCACATAGTATTAGTTTGCATACACTTCATGTCTATTTGAGCAAAACAAGGAGGAGAGAACTTATTTGTGAGATTCAAAACTTTCGTGTTGGTATCTAATCGTACAACTGGATTTCAGAATTGTTCAGTATGATTATGTGACTCAATCAAAAATTCGAAGTCTCGTTCTGAGCTAGAATATGACGGCAAATCCACAACGTACGAATGAAATTTTATCGTTCCAAATAAAATACAACTTGTACGCTAAACTATATCTTATTATCATAGTCTTGTTTCCTTTAAACTTTTATATAAACAGTACTGTCACATAATACAGAAACACCATGCGTTAAGATGCTAAAATGGTTTAGTGGATGCGAAGCAAATTGAAAATGGATGGAGGCATCATCTATATAAAAATATCGCTAAATCCAACCGCTACATTTGAATAGCTGATGACGTGTTCTGTTTTTTTTCTTTTTTAAATAAAAGATTACTTTTATTTAAGGGCATAACTTTGGCTTAAGCCTAGAGCTCATTTAATAAATGTGATGGTATAAAGACCTTGGTTTTAAGGCTAGTGTAAAAAAAAACTCTCTCTAAAGCTAGACAGAAGCACAACCATCGTATGAGTCTAATGTTGTTGCACAAAATTCCAATGCAGCTCCTACCAATTCAAGCCTGAAGAATTCAAACTTTCACAGAAGAAAATCCATAATCATTTTAAGAGTTTTATCCGTGTCGATTTTTATTTTCTGTTCATTGTTAAAATGGATTAATTGTTATAGGTTTGGTACAACAATCACGCAATTTGAACAATGAACAAAAAAGAAAATAAGAAGTCAACACGGATAGAACTCTTGAAATCGTTATAAACTTTCTTTTCTGAAAGTTTGAACTCTCTAGGGTTCAATTTGTAGGAGCAACATTGCAATTTTGTGCAACGAAAAAATACAGAGACATTGAGAGATAGTGCTGTCATCTAGAATTAGAGATCGTTACTTTGCACTAACGTTAAGGTTATTATTTAGCGTGGTTATTTCTACTGGTTTCATTTGTATTCTCATGATGCAGCAAAATAATATTTAAAGTTGCTAGACTAAGAAAAAAAATGAAATAAATAACACGGGAATACGTATCTGTTTAAAGAAATTAAACATCAAAGCCACGTTTGAGAAAAAAACGGAAAGAATAGGTGCAGTACAATCTACGGGCTAACAAAAGAACATTCCATACAACTGCCTCAATATACAGAGCAAAATATATTTTGCATACATGAGTGGCAAACAAATAATAATAATAATAATAATAATAATAATAAAAAACAGAACTACTTAAACAAAATATCAATCTGAAGAAGATTTAGACTTAATAAATCTCCGAACTAAACACATTCGCTAGACAGCGAATAGGGAGCTTTGGCTTTTCCAGGTAGAGATGTTGTTAAAAAAAATCGTGTAGGCAGCGCAACGACTCCTCACCACCGCTTTAACTGGCTTTGGAGAACGGAGTTCGTTACTTCTTAATTTCAACAGATGTTGAGTCAACACTACGGATTGAACCTAGAACCACTCACACCGAAAGTAAGTACGTTAACCACTCGAATAGACAGAGTGGTCGCGGTAGCACAGTGGTAGAGCGCTCACCTCTGGTACGTGGAGCCCACGGTTTGATCCCGGCTCGTGGAATGTGGGCTTTCTGCTGCTGGTGGACAAACACTGTGTCCGTGGGTTTTGTCAGGGTTCTGCCGTTTCCTCCTACTTTCTCTATTTCACCAATTCTTCCATCATCATGCATTCGGCCTGAGCCAAAGCTGCCTAAAGGCCTTACAATATAATTGAAATTCCAATTCGGATCCACAGGAGTTCTGATAAATCACTGTTTACTTCCATTCTTTTTATACCAAAAAGCTATACAAACAAATGTCATTTAGCCTATACTATGCACACTAGAATGCATGAATGCCACGAAGGTCCCCGGTTAGCTCTCTAGTTATGACAAACTCTTAATGTGCGCGTGCTCACGGGTTGCAAATCCCGCGGGGTATATTGAAAGGAGTGGTTCCGAGTCAATTTTACTAAAAGTTCTAGGTCTCGTTCTTAGAAGCTCACCAACTTATTTAAGGTGTTAATAAAAATTCAACGAAAACTAGAAAACCATGCCGATTGCATCAGATACCTTGCCGACGCATCACTCACATTCTTGTTGGACTTGGATACAGATGAAGTTTAATAATTGCAAGTAAAGAAAATGCCTATTGAATAATCTGTAATAAACAATTGATGAGTGGTGGGGGGAAAACTTGACAACCCTCAAAATTGGCAAATCCTCAATATTCATGATACTGAACAACGGTTGAACACTGCGAGAGCTGGTAGGATTTGAAACTCCTCAATAGATGGCTATCCATAATTAGTAAATGCACATTTTACAGAAGAGTTCCTATATTATACACAATTTTTTCAAAATGCTGGTTTTGAGGTTTATCAAGTTTTTCCCCACATCCCTCAAATAGGGATTTTCCAGTACTATATGAACGACTTACAGATGTTACAAATACAATACCATGCCAGAAGTTTCATTCTCGAAGACATCTCACTACTGGCAATGCATGCGTAATGCAACACTCAACCACATTCATGGTTAAAATAAAATAATTACTACACCTGGAAGCAAATATGCCTTCTAACCAAATGCAAGCAGAAACAGGATATCGCAAGTAATCATACAGCCTATGTGTAATTCTGGTTAGTATGCGTGCGATGTAATCCACCATAATAATACAATGCTCACAAGGCGGTACTTTTAGGATAGTCAGTTTCCACTTTCATATGTAAAAGCACTTCTGTTTCCAAATGTACTAGGCATTTTGAAAACGACATTCTTTCCTACATGTCATAACAAAAAAATAGGCACATGCATTTGCTACAGAAAATTTATTAACTGCCAACACATCGGTGGTACATAAAAATGTAACAAATCCATGCATAAGGGCAAACTTCCTTGGAATGCACGGGCATTTCACATATACACACAGAAAGGTGGCTACATTTCGCCAAAGGCGTTGTCACATAACAGGAATGAAGAGGACAGGACAGAAGTGGTGATAAGGAGCGGCCAAGTTGCCAATTGAAAGAGGATAACGGAGTGGCCAGGTCATGGAGGCGGGAAAATTACTAAAGGGGCCGAAAAAAAAACACTAAATGGCGTCGGTGAGAGGCCTCCTAAAGGAATTAACTAACTCCATGGCTTACGCAACTCGCAAGTTTATCGCCGCAGTAACAAACGTTCGCCATTGGATTCTATCCTGGGAAAAGGAATAAGAAAGTAAAAAATCAGGGGAGGGGGGATAAAAATAAAAATGATAAAGATGAAAAGAAAAAAAATATTAGATAGCTAGTAAAGAAAATAATAATAAAAAACGGAAGGGATGAGAGGAAGGAAAATAGGAGCATCGGAAAAGAGGTGGAGGAGGAGGACGACGAGAAAGAAGTGAGCTACAGGAAATTCCATGCAGTTCGGGCCTGGTTCACGGTTGGCGGAGAGGATACAGCTGTACGTCTGTTACCATGTCTTCGTAATTCTGCCGAATGAGTCAGGATTAAGAATTTTCAGGACACTGACACGGAAGGTTTCGTCAAAAGTGCGGCCGTGATGTGAAGTGTGTTCTGGTATGGGGAGATGAGGTAGTTTTGATTCGAAGCAGTAACGATGGTTAGAGGTGTTCCAAAGTAGAAGCTGTAACATAGGTTACAGCGTAAGACGTAACCCACTCCCCCACTTCCATAGACATTTAGTGTTGTCTCTGACCCCGTTAGTAATTTTCCAGTCTCCATGATCTGCTTTCAGTTGACAATATGGTCGTTCCTTATCAACACTCTCTCTGCCCTATTTTATTCCTATTATGTGAACACGCCTTCGGCAATGTGTGTGTGTGAAGTGCCCGTACAACTGTCTAAATCTCCTAACACGTACATATCATTCCTTACTACGTGTTTTCATCAATGTATTCATTCACAAGCAACCACTCAAGGGAGTTTATTAGTGAAACAAGAGTATGAGTTCTCTGAAAGACCCCCACATGTAATGTTCGTGGTACTTAGATTACCTCATTTATCGCGCTCACGAAAGCAAACTAGCGTATAAGTATTTTGCATGTTCTTCTTTAAAAAATGTTTACAGTACATTATATATGCACACAATTATGGGACTCTCATATATATTTTTTATAATGTTATAAGTATAAAAGAGCGTATTGTGGTCATTTTATCAAGTTCATTGCGGGCGACATTCTTGGCAAGTCACAGTTAAAGGAAAAATTATCCGAAGTATTTTATTCAGAGATCTGTATGCATCGAAGTACTGTATACTCAAGTCTTGGTCAAATTTCCTTTAGTAATATGTTTACAACAAAACACTGTCATTGTCATTTCATTATACTGGAAAATACAACGTTTAAAAGACTCAAATCAGAAGCTCGCTTCTGCTCCACATAAGAATATCAAGTTTTCACTAGATTAGTAAACTTCGGTCACTCGTCAGACAATTCGTCCTACCACTTTCCAATAATGCTGATCGACACATACTCCAA
Source organism: Lepisma saccharinum (assembly GCA_022664845.1). Lineage (NCBI taxonomy): Eukaryota > Metazoa > Arthropoda > Insecta > Zygentoma > Lepismatidae > Lepisma > Lepisma saccharinum. Next base: position 7,377 of record JAGDQP010031453.1, read on the forward strand.
AATCCAGTACGATGTCTCTTTACGGATGACTAATGTATGTATGATCACTACATAGCAAATACAAATTCTGAAATTTGCAGGCAACACTCGCAGAGTAATTCCTTTCATATGATCGACCACCAATATGTCCGTTGAGTGCCTTCACTTGCAACTGATTTTTATATTATTTTAATCCGAAAGCTCGATCATATTTTTGCGCAACTTATACCTTCGGTCGTTTTATCAAGACCTTGGAAACAACTACTGTAATGTCTTAGAAAGCTTAGTACGGTCTTTTAGGTTTCATGGAAATTCACTGTTTCAAACCTTCCCACTCGTAAACTGTAAACATTTATATCAAATAAATCAACAACATACTATCTTAACACTGAAAGGCAGGAAACAAAGACTCATGAAATGAAAAAAAAAAAAAAAAAAAAAAAGACAACGAGAAATTGAACCTTCTCACTAGAATTTTTCAAATGATTCTTCCATGATTCACAATAACTATAAACACATGGGTCAACGTTCAAGTATCAATCTTTGCAGCAAAGCTCGCTATTTTCCATTACAGTGTACAATCAGCAAGTACCAGAAAAGTAAAATATTAAATGAATCATTCTCAAAAAATAAACGCAGCATTGTCAAAAATTGAACGCAACATTGTCACAATTCTTGCTTACACTTCGCAGCGAACTTTTTTTTTTTTACAGGTTTACTACTATAGGTAGTAAAGAATGAAAAGAAGCTTTTTGTCACAGAACTAATGAACATTATTTGCCATGATGATATTTAAATGTTATTAATTATTAAGATATTTCACACGTGTAACAGTTAAATATTAATAACCAAGAGCAAACTTCCATTTCTGTAAAGTATGAGCAATTACACTGTCACTGTAGTCTGTTGAATATGACTTATAAGGAAAAAAAAGTCACCTGTTTTATCTGCAGTTAAAAAAAAAAAACCGTAGCATTGAAAATGTATCATCACTACCATTAGATCATTCTACGTGAACCAGCGCAAAATGAAGTAATCAATTCTTTTCTGTCATTTCTTGACGGAAAACTTCAGACGTCAAATATACACCAGATTTCATATACAAAATTCCATTGCGGTTTCCTTCACAATTACATTCTTGTTCGTAGCATGATGATGATAACTACTCAAAGGGTCAGTAAAATGAAAATCAAACAGTTATTACAATGGAATACATATGTACACTATAATGTTTCCGTGTTATATACGCTGAAATCATGTCATGTGTAAACATGCAACGTGCTATCATGGATATTTAGAGCGTGGAGTTGACATCAGCAAAAGGTGAAAACAAGTTACAAAGGAAACTCTTTGATCGTGCAACAAAGTATTCAAAAATAATAATACTGCATATTGCGACCACAAATTCAATTCGTTTTATCATTAAACAAATTTTAGATCCTGCGCAAGATTTTTCCAAAATTCTACCGGGTAATGTTCGTAAATTTTAGCTGGGAAAAATTCGACTGACTTTTTGCTGACAAACTTCCAATACGACATCATCTCATACACCCGAAACACAATTACAGAAGTACAAGATGAGCCGTCAAAAGCCAGAAGATTGAAATTCCCTTAATTCCTCCACCAATCAGTTATTTTAACAGGAAAATTCCCTTTGATTCCTCCACCAATTAATTATTTTAACAGGAAAAGTTAAAATTTGGAGGAAACGTCTACATTCAGAAGAGGGAAATTCCCTTAATTCCTCCACCAATTATTAATTTAAACACGAAAAAAGCAAATTTGTGATTAGATGTTAATTTGATGACTTATTTATTTGTTGAAAATTATGCATGCAATGTTAGTGATTTATGCTGAATAAAAAATGAGAGTACTCACGTCAAACTGTGTCTCTCCCAGCTTCATGTTCTTTCTGATTAAGTAAAGCTTTTCTTTCTCGCCGTAGGGTTCCCTTCGTATGTCGAACACCCACACCCAGTGAATGTACCAACCGATGTACATAGTCACTACATATGGAAGTTTAAGAAGTTGAATCCATAAGATATCAGTCACTTTAGGTTTGGCATAACCTCCCCTGTGGAAACAAGAATGACACAATGAAATAATCAAAAAGCAGGATCTATAAAACTTATTCAAGAACATCTCAAAACTTGAAATACATAACGATAGTGCCAACGAAACTTGAAGTGCCATTTTTTTTGTGAACATTGTGTTTTTGCCCTATAACATCCATTAGAATCAAAGTTCAGACTAGTTCCTTGGATACTCTGTTGGGCATTCACAGTCGACAGGACATGTTCCACATTGAAATTAAATTACATTAGTTTTCTTAAGTTGCACTTACAACATTCTTTACTTCAAGTCCTCATGTATTTTACAATTACTCTGTTCCATACAATTTATACTGCGATCATTATATGAGTCGTCTCATAAACCTCGAGGTGGTGGCCGAGAGGTTACCGCGCTCACTTTTTGCGTGCGTAGCCGCCGGGGTCCATTGACCGGAGTGGTTCAGAGTCCAATTAACCAAAAACTGTAGGTCCCATCCATACCTTACCAGCTCGTTTAGGACATTAATAACAATTTAATCAATCAATCGTTCCATGTCAGAGCAGATAGGGACTTCAATTAAACTTTATAAACACATTTACCATTTCTTGTTACCTGCTCCTCATGGTACACTTTCATGGCAAATTTCGTTTATCTAGCTTCAATGGTTTAGAAATTTGTATTCTAGGTGGCCATTTTGGATTACAGATGGCGACTTTTTTAACGATTTCTTATATTGTCGTGACTTACTTGTGATGATACACCTTCCAATAAAATTTCATTTCTCTACCTCAAAAGGTGTGGAAAATGATTTTTGGGCGGCCATTTTGTTTTCAAGATTGCAGCTTTCTCAATGTTTTTAAATATTTTCCTAAACTACTAGTTATGATACACCTTTATGCCAAATTTCGTACCTCTAGCTCAAACGGTGTGGAAAATGGATTTTTTGGTCAGCCATTTTGGATCCAAGATGGTGTTTTGGATACATTTTGTAATATTTTCGTAACCTAATAGTGAACATGTATCTTCATATTAAATTTGATGTTTCTAGCTGCAGCCGTTCAGGCTGTGTATTCTATATAACAATAGGTTTGGCGGCCATTTTATTTTCAAGATTGCAGCTTTCTCAATTTTTTAAATATTTTCCTAAGCTACTAGTGACAATACACCTTTATGCCAAATTTCGTATCCCTAGCTCAAACAGTATGGAAAATGCATTTTTAGAGTCCGCCATTTTGTATCCAAGATGGCGTCTTTGGATAAATCTCGTAATATTTTCGTAACCTAATAGTGATGTACCTTCATGCCAAATTTCATTTCAATAGCCCCAGCCGTTTAGGCTGTGTATTCTATACAACAATGGGTTTGGCGGCCATTTTAGATCCAAGATGGCGACATTCAAAATGTCGGATTTTTTCCTTTATCTACTCATGGTCCTACACCTTCATACCAAATTTGTTTTTTCTAGCTCCAGTAGTTTGGCCTGTGAATTTATATGGATGAGTGAATCAGTCAGTGAGTGAGTGTCCATGGGGCTAATATAGTATGTGGACAGTTTGGGAACTAAAACACACTATTATGAAGATAAAACAAAAAATATTATGAATTTGAATTTTATTTATGGCCTTGAAACATCTAAGGCTCAGGCCAGGATAGGAGAGGGGCAAGGATGCGTGAAAGTGTCGGCCAGGGTCTAAGTAAAAAAAAAAAAAGTTATGAAAATTGTATCAACATGTGGTAACAATCGCAGCACAGTTTATTTATAAGTAGTTCACTGTACTTTCTCGAAAGATCTTGCACGTGACACAACTGATTATTTCTGTAGATGATTTTGTGCAGGACGCAGGGGAAATTTTGTCTTAGATTCGAGGTCTATAGGAAGATGCACAAGAAGCTTACTAAATTATGTTCAGCACTATTTTAAGGTAACATAGTTAAGACTATATTGGGCAAGCGATTTGGCGTTGTAAACGGTAATTAAGTAGCTTCGAAACGCAATCCAGTCGGCCGTTCTGACAAACGTTTGGCCCATTTTACCTCAATCCTCGATCCACCGATGTTAGAGTCGATGTATAACTTTCAAATATAGCTTCATGTCGGCTCTCTTCCCAATCTTTTCATGCATTCCCAGCCACCCAAGAGATATAATCAAAGATTTGAATGAGATTTCGGATATGTACACAACCAAAGACTAAATACTAAAAAACTAAAGCAAGCGAAACATGTGGCTCAAGTGGGAAAGATAATTTGAACCCGGGATGAGTTAGCAAAACAAAAATACTCGCAAAGCCCCGAAATTCGTATCGTGGGGATAGTTTTAAAATTAATATGGATGAAGCACGCTATGCTCAATCAAACTGAATTGTACTTCCCCCAAAATCAACTTATGATAAGTGTTTGAGTTATATGTTCCGTAAGCCATACAATGGTCGATTAATATAATCAACGTCTTATTTGCTTCCTAGACGAACTTGTATGTCGAACCTAAACGAACAACGTTTTTTGTTTAAGCCGGCTACGAACTGCTACGTTCAATGTAACCTACACTGAGTAGAAATCCCAAGCGCACAGAAGGCAAGAGTGCTATTCAATCAGATATGCTGAAAGCGGGGTGAGGGGAAATACAGATTGAGTTCTACTAGCCTTACACATCAAATATTCTCGATGACTAAATGGACAATAATTATCGATATGCACTTGCGATAAATTCTTAGGAAACGAGTTCAAATTACAATCTATAATCAGAATTCAAGCTTCCAATATTTGTCTGATTATGATTTTAAGTACTCACTCAGAGGAATCCACGTATATTGTCAGAAACAAAATAAGACGCCTTCTAATCTCGTGTACAGGAATGAGCATCATATATTGATCATTCATGATCATATATTTCGAACAAAAGCGTCCATGACAAGCATGCCACCTCAAATAGTAACTAAAATCCACTGCAAAGACTAGACAAATCGTTTTTCACTAGATAATTCTGTGGCACCATGCATGAATCCCATAACCCTCAAAATTGACCCCCCCCCCCAAAAAAAAAAAGAGAGAGAGAGAAGGTCACGAATGTAATCCTAAACATGTCGTACATCATCTTTCAAATCGTAGTACTTGTGTAAGCATTAATGACCGAAAAACAGAGAGAACAAAACAGACCACACACTGTTATTCTTATTAACTTCCATACAAAAAGACCTTGATTTCCTGAGAACAGCTTCAGATGCACGGTGCCACAGAATTAGTTATTTGTTCTTGTCAAGCATATTCTCATTTAATTTACACATTCCCCGCGACAGCTTCACAACAGCTACTATCAGAGAAAATATACGATAATCGAATGAGTACACTGTCTTCGTTTTGCAAATGTGAACTTTTAAACTTTTTATGATTTTTTGAGCTTTTAGGTTACTTTAATTTTATCCGTGGAAGAAGAAGTGAAGAACGTAGTATTGGGGGATACCGAATTCAAGACACCATCCCGGAATTAGCATAACAAGAAAAGGGCAATGAAAGATTAAGTGAGGATAGCTGCCGAAGAAGAGTCTGAACCTGCGCCGCTTACCGATTATTAAGAACTAGTTTGGATCATATATGAAAGTTATCCTCAATAAGGCTACGAAGACGGAAGTAAAATCCAAATCACGGGTCCTCACAAATCCACCTGATGAAAACCTTGCAATCTGCAGACCTTCCCTCTGTAAATTAAAAATCAAAATACACAATAATAAAAAAATAATGAAAGAATATTTTCAGGCTGAGATGCAAAACGTTCCTCAGTTACAAATACATGGAAGAGGACGTTAGATTAACAAGATGGGTAAAATACGTTGAGGTAGAGCTCCCGCTGTTAAGAAAAAAAAAAAAAATATGGAGTGTGTGAGCCAAGAAACGATGATGAAATAATCTGGTGGCCATTTTAAGCAGGTTTGACTGTAGTTAGCAAAATGTGACCGAATGAACCAGTTTAAACAATGTAAAAAAAACTGTAATCGCCTATAGTAAAAATATCGTATGAGTGATGTACGTGATGAAAAATAAAATGCTTGTGAGGGATTAAACCAGATGACAAAGAAAATATCTTTGCTTACAGTTTTTCTTTACACTGTTTCAAGTGGTTCATTCGGTCACATTTCGGCAACTACATTTATGACTGGTACATGATCTACTTAAGGTGGCCACCAGATTCTTTCGTCATAGTTTTTCGGCTCATACACTCCAACCTTTTTCTTAACAACGGGGCCTCTACCTCGGTATTTTTTTTTACCCACTCTATTAACCTAACAACCTCTTCCAGATTTTGCAACTGAGGAAGGGCTTGCATCTAAGCCTGAAAATATGCTTGTATTTTTATTATTGTGTGTTTTGATTTTAATTACACAGTGGAAGGCCTGCACATTGCAAGGTTAAATTAAATATGTGTTTCTTGTTTCCTATATGACTTGATTTAGTTTAGAAGTGACAAGCGATACCGTTCAGAAACAAAGGAACTGTTTCTTTACCCCGGTTTGGACGGGATGAAACAGTAAAACAGGCGATTTCAAACCCTTACTATTTATACAGACTGTAACAAAATTCAACCGACAAACTTCAACAGGAAAATACCTGACACCAAAAGAACAGAGAAAAGTTTTCTTTGTTATTTGTTGAATTCCACTTCGTTTTCACGACAAGGGTCCTATCTTGAATCCCAAAATCGACTTTTTACAGTGGTAAATGTCAAGGAGCAAAGATAAATCAATCGTGCTGATCACAGATTTTCCTTTAATACTGGATAAAACGTCCTCGGTGGACTGGAAAGGAATAGGTAAATACTTGGTAAATTTGTTACATTCAATAAGTGAAGCACAATATGAAACTTCTGTGTGTTCGGTTTCTTCACAATAAGCAATGGCGAAGAAAATTCGCTGGTGCAGGTTTCTCTAATGATTTTTGCTTTAATGAGCTCCTGTATTTGAAAATCCACCTACCCGTCGCCTCCACTACCTAAACGTCACGCTGAAACCAGCAGAACGTTACGATATATACAGTGGAAAATGAACATTGCTCGATAAATCATGAATGATGCATTTGAAGAAAAGTCCGTTTTTGAAGTTGATTTGTAAGATATTGAAAGTTAAAATGTGATGTCACTGGAAGGAACAGTGTTACCAATCTAATATACTCTTATTTTTTCCAATGACACTACGTCACTTCATTGGATATCTTGTATTTCTTAGTAAATGATAAGAATCTTGTATGAAACGCAGAATAGTGTTGCAATACAATGTGAAACGTTCAAAATGAACATTTTCAATGTTTAATCTCTTATGTTCACAATTTGCAACACTTTACTTTACATATGGTTATTAACCTTTTCCAGAAGAAACTATCGAACACATTAATTATCATTTTAGAACTAAAATGTTTATATCAATTGGCACCACTGACAACCCAATAACATCACATTTTAACTTCCAATATTGATAGAAATTAACTCCCCAAAACGACTGACTGTTCCTTTGTCAGAAAAAACTAGTAAACCGTTAAATCAGATAAAGATACCGGCTCCTTTCCCTGCCACACACTATGACTTCCATAGTTTGGCTTCAGGGTCGCTTCTCAACGTTGACAATTCATCACCTTCCAGCAGCGTTGGAGAAAATTAGCGTAGAACACTCCATATTTGCACACCACATTCAGAGGTACGGGTTAACTATTTGACATGTATTCTCATTTCATAATTTATATACAATTACGAACATTCCTGGAGTTATTTTATGGTTTACTCTAAAGACGGGAGATTCAATGTGTAACAAAACATTTCACAAAAACGAGAAACAAAATCCTATAAGGCTATAACAATTCTAACATATTTTTAGTAAAGAGTTGGAAACAAGATCTTCAATCATACTTGAAAGGTTTTAAGCCTGATAACGTTGGGATCGCATTACATTGACAGGGAGGATGGAGCGGCTGCAATTTAGATCTGAAATGTAATAGGAAGGACTTCTAGTTTTGTCTTCTTGTATACATCGTCTTTAATGCATCGTTTATGACTGATCGAGAAATATTTTATTTATCATTGTACGAAGTCAATGTAGGGATCGAAGTTGGCAACCCTGTATCACAAAACCAAACTGGAATTCGACAAATGATAAAGCAAACATGTTTCTCCTTTTGGTTTCAGCAATTTTGAATTATTTTTTTTATGGTCTTTAGGGATCTAAGGCTCAGTCCGGGATAGGGAGGAGAAAGGATTCGGGAAAGTGTTGTCCAGGTCCTGTGTTGAACGTACCATCCCGGCATTTGCCTGGTGTGACCGAGGGAAAACCCCTGGAAAACACTCAGTCAGGATGGTCAGTCGCTGAGACTGAACCACTGTCAACAATTCAATTGCGATGTCGAATTCTGCTACACCCTGTATACGTCTTAAAGATATTCTTGAAAGTAAATGTAAAGCATATTTAATAGCACTTAATTTCATATTACGAAAAAAAGTCCTCAAGTTGTGAACACAACATTTCTGAGAGGTGGCCTATGGCAAAGTCTTCAGTATTATTAAGAACCAGCGAGTATTGCAGGTAAAAGTCAATGCGGTTTAGTCGGCGTTTTTCTTTCACTGTCAAAACCATTCTGCATAGTTGAGCATGTACAACAGTTATGGAGAATTCTAAAGAAATTCCAACGCGATATACCAAGACACAACATGAGGTTTCATCTTGAAAGAGAAATCCATCTCTTCAAAACTGGTCACTCAAGTTTTGATAAGATGAGAAGTCATGTGATACGTTG